>JAOPSE010000081.1:0-102008 GCA_029449295.1 Zea luxurians
GCACAATATCCCGCACAACTTGTTGAGCGATGAACGTATTTGAGCTCACCCTTGCTGTACTCACACCCCTAGGTCAAGGACAGGTACCGCCAAGATGAGGAGCATGAAGGATGCCATGATGAGTTCGTGAGAGGTCTAGGCCGTCGTCTCTCAGCCAACTATGGTTGCTGCATCTTTGTCTTCATATCATGTAATTATTTAGCTATTTTGTACAGAACCTATTATTAGTAAAGATGTGACATTCGTTTCTGTACCATGAGTCATCATATGTGTGAGACTTGATCCTAGCACACATTTGATTCATGCTCGGGTTTGCCCTTAAATCCGGGTGTGACCACACCTTTTGTTTGAGCGCTCCGACTGCCATTCATCATCGTCCTTCTTGCCATCGACGATGGCGCCAAGGGGTAGGAGGCTAGTGATGCATAAGTCAAGGGCATCTAATGACTAAGTGCTAGGGATGTACTTGCTTGGGTGGATATCCTTGTAAATGTGTGGCAACCGAATGCCAGCTACATGGCCGATGGAGCCAAGGCCAAAGCTAGGGAAGCACATCATCTTTGGCATATACTTGCTAGCGGGGTTGGGGTTCCTAGCCTTGACATTCCCATTCATGGTTCTAAAGTTCTAAAGGATCCAACTGACACACCTCTCTCTTAACTCCATCCTCCTCCTGGCCACCTTTGTTCACTTCCACAAAATGTTTGTCGCAGTGCACACAAGTTTATCACTCTATAAAAGTTGACTAGAGGGGATGAATATGCGAAACCTAAAATTAAAGTCAAAATAACCCAAAAACTTGATCTGAGATATTTGATCTTTAAGTGTTAGAACAAGATGCTTAGTTTAGGGTGAGTATAAGTTCAACAGTTTAAAGTTGTTGCCAATAAGGAGGTGTGGAATGTGATCTCAGCAACAATATGAAGAATAAGCCAAGTGTTAACTTAGGGAAGAAGGTAGAAAAAATTACAAAAGAAA
Source organism: Zea luxurians (assembly GCA_029449295.1). Taxonomy (NCBI): domain Eukaryota; kingdom Viridiplantae; phylum Streptophyta; class Magnoliopsida; order Poales; family Poaceae; genus Zea; species Zea luxurians. The sequence goes on from JAOPSE010000081.1 coordinate 979, forward strand.
AGCTTAAAGACCTGGTAATTTGTTTACCAGAGTTTGGTTTCCAAACATAACCTATGTATCTATTGAGAAGTCCACTAATGACCGGGTATCTCTCAACCCTTTCCTCACTCAAGTGATCACCAAGATGGAACTTGAGTTCCCATTTTTTTCTCAAGTGAGATAAAGTCTACATAAGGCTTTCTACAACTTGGAGGCTCTTGGCTGCTTAACAAATTCAATGGGAGCTTTGCTCCAAGGCTTCAAGATCACAACAAAAAACCACAAATGCTACACACACAAGTGCTCTCTCACTAAATGTCAACAAAAGGCTATCTCTAAGCTCACCACTTGACATTGTGGCACTTAGATCACTTTGATGCTTGGGAGTGTTGCTATAGTGTATGTGACTTGTTGCCCAACTCTTGGATGCTCAACGCACTAGTTGGGTCGTATTTATAGTAGCCACTGGAGGTCCACTCCCAAATCTGCAAAAAAAACATGTGCACCAGACCTCTCTCTGTAGCAAGACTGGTGCACCAGACCTCTTAATATGCTCTGTCACATCAATGACTGTCGGATATAGGTGTTAGCCTATCAGTGTGCACTAGACCTGCCACATCGATGTTGTGTCATCAGAACATTAGATCTTTATCTTTGACCCTTGGGTGCACTGTTGGTCTTGTGCACACCAGACTTGGTCCAGTGCACCAACTAACTTATGTCCAAAAAACAACCTCTCTGCGACCTAGTCTAGAGGGAAGTTCGGTGCTCACCAGTGTCGATCCGGTGCACCAAAATTTGAAGGTCCCAAAAACATGCTTTCTTACAACCCCCTCCTGGTGACTGGTCTAGTCCACACTAGACCAAATATTGTAGGTCCGGTGCACCTGTAGTTAGCATGACTTCTTCAAACTTGGCACCTTTTCCCTTGCCTTCTTTGTGCTAGTGCCTTGAGCAGTTCTATGACTATAAATGTTTCTTGAGTCCATATAAACATTCTAAGTCATAGGTCTTGGCTCAATTGATTCTCTAAATTCATTTGCCTTTTCTCTTCCATACTTTGCTTCAAATGGCCCCTAGAACTCCAAATTCTAAATATGAACTTTCCACCTATTTCAATGGGTTCCAAAATGTTGCTAGGACCCTTATAACTTATCCAAATGTTGAAATGGCGCAAAGCCCATTTCCTACTCAACATGCCCTTTTTACTAAGTTTGAGCTATTTCTATGCATTTGATCTTCCAAATTCAATCTTCTGATCATGTAACCATGTACTTAGCAAACTAATTAGTCTATCAAGTTGTGATGGTCATCAAAAACCAAAACCAATATAGAAATGGCTCAAAGCACATTTCCCTTTTACTCTTTCGCCATTTCTTCGTCCTTCGATGGACCACAGGGGAGCCATCTATGGTGGCTACTACTTCTAGGGACATGACAATGGCAATCTGAAAGGGAAATAGGGTCAAACCTTTTCCAATATGAATTTTGGTGGTTGAATTGCCCAACACAAACAATTGGACTAACTAGTTTGTTCTAGATTATGAGTTCTACAGGTGCCAAAGGTTCACAACAAACCAATACAAAGTCAAAAGAAAGGGTTCAGAACAAAGGAGCAAAGTATACCGAAGGCAGCCCTGGTCTGGCGCACCGGACTGTCCGGTGTGTCTGGTGCACCAGGGAGGAACGACTCCGAACTTGATAGCTTCGGGAATTTTGGAGGCCGCTCCGCTATAATTCACCGGACCGTCCGGTGTACCATCGGACTGTCCGGTGTGCCAGCGGAGCAACGGCTACTTCACGCCAACGGTCGCCTGCAAGTGAACAGTAAAAGCAAACAGTGCGCGCCTGCACGCGCAGAAGTCAGAGCAGGCGCCAGAAGGCGCATTGGACAGTCTACAAGACCTGTCCGGTGCACCACCGGACTGTCCGGTGGCCCCAATTGTCAGAGCTCCAATCGTTGGAACCCAACGGCCTGGTGACGTGGCTGGCGCACCGGACAGTGTCCGGTGGCGCACCGGACTGTCCGGTGCGCCATACGACAGAAGCCTTCACCAATGGCCATATTGGTGGTTGGGGCTATAAATACCCCACAACCACCACTCTTCAAGGCATCCAAGTTTCAGCCATTTGCATTCAATACAAGAGCTCTAGACTTGATTCCAAGACACAAAACAAGAGATCAATTCCTCTCCCAAGTCCAAAGTTCATTCCAATCAAATAGTGACTAGAGAGGGCGACATTTGTGTTCTTTTGAGTTCTTGCGCTTGGATCGCTTTTCTTCTTTCTTTCTTTCTTGATCCCAACTCAATTGTAATCAAGGCAAGAGACACCAATTGTGTGGTGGTCCTTGTGGGGACTTGGTGTCCCGATTGATTCAGAAGAGAAGCTCACTCGGTCTAGGTGACCGTTTGAGAGAGGGAAGGGTTGAGAGAGACCCGGTCTTTGTGACCACCTCAACGGGGAGTAGGTTTGCAAGAACCGAACCTCGGTAAAACAAATCACCGCGTCTCACTCTTCATTTGCTTGTGATTTGTTTCGCCCTCTCTTTTGGACTCGATTATATTTCTAACGCTAACCCCCGGCTTGTAGTTGTGCTTAAGTTTGTAATTTTTAGATTCCGCCTATTCACCCCCCTCTAGGCGACTTTCAATTGGTATCGGAGCCCGGTGCTTCATTAGAGCCTAACCGCTCGAAGTGATGTCAGGAGAACACACTAAGAAGGAGATGGTGACCGGCGAGAAGCCCGCCACAAGCCACGGGAAGGCCCCATCGGGAGAGTCCCGCAACAAGAAGAAGGAGGAATCACCTCCTCACAAGTCGCATCGGAGTGGCGAGAAGAAAAAGAAGATGAAGAAGGTGGTCTACTACGAGACCAATTCTTCGTCGCCATCCACCTCTGGCTCCGACGCGCCGTCTGTCACTTCAAAGCGCCATGAGCGCAAGAAGTTTAGTAAGATCCCCCTATGCTACCCTCACATTCCTAAAAATACTCCCTTACTTTCCGTCCCATTAGGAAAACCACCGGCTTTTGATGGTGAAGATTATTCTAGGTGGAGTGAAATGATGAAATTTCACCTAACCTCACTCCACACAAGTATATGGGACATTGTTGAATTTGGAGTACAGGTACCATCCATAGGGGATGAAGACTATGATGCGGACGAAGTCGCCCAAATCCAACACCTCAATTCCCAAGCAACTACTATACTCCTCACCTCTCTAAGTCGAGAGGAGTATAATAAGGTGCAAGGATTGAAGAGTGCCAAAGAGATTTGGGACGTGCTCAAAACCACGCACGAAGGTGATGAGGTGACCAAGATCACCAAGAGGGAAACGATCGAGGGGGAGCTCGGTTGTTTTATGCTCAACCAAGGAGAAGACCCACAAGCCATGTACAACCGGCTAAAGACCTTGATAAATCAAGTGTGCAACCTCGGGAGCACTAAATGGGATGACCATGAAATGGTCAAGGTTATTCTTAGATCACTCGTTTTTCTTAACCCCACTCAAGTTCAATTATTTCGTGGTGATCCAAGATATAAACTAATGTCTCCCGAGGAAGTGATAGGAAAATTTGTGAGCTTTGAGTTGATGATCAAAGGCTCCAAGAAGATCATCGAGCAAGGCGCCTCCTCCGTACCCAAGGCACAACCCGTTGCATTCAAGGAAACGGAGGAGAAGAAAGAAGACTCTACATCGAGTAGGGTCCCCATCGACGCCTCCAAGCTCGACAATGAGGAATAGCGCTCATCATCAAGAGCTTCCGCCAAATCCTCAAACAAAGGAGGGGGAAAGACTACAAGCCCCGCTCCAAGAAGGTTTGCTACAAATGTGGTAAGCCCGGTCATTTTATCGCTAAATGCCCTTTATCTAGTGATAGTGACAGGGATAACAACAAGAAGGGAAAGAGGAGAGAAAAGAAGAAGTACTACAAGAAGAAGGGTGGCGATGCCCATGTTTGCCGGGAGTGGGACTCCGACGACGAGGACGCCGCCAACATCGCCATCAACAAGGGCCTCCTCTTCCCCAACGTCAGCCACAAGTGCCTCATGGCAAAGGACGGCAAGAAGAAGAAGGTAAAATCAAGATCCTCCACTAAGTATGCAACTTTTAGTGATGAGGATAACTCTAGCGATGATGAGGATAACTTGCTTACTCTTTTTGCCAATCTTAACATGCAACAAAAAGAGAAATTGAATGAATTGATTAGTGCTATTCATGAGAAGGATGAACTCTTGGATAGCCAAGAGGACTTATTAAGGAAAACAAAAAGCATGTTAAGACTAAAAATGCTTATGCTCAGGAGGTAGAGAAAAATGAAAAATTAACTAGTGAGCTTAGCACTTGCCATGACACTATTTCCAACCTTAGAATTGAGAATGCTAATTTGATTGCTAAGGTTGAGAAGTCAAATATTTGTGATGATTCAATTACCAATCTTAGAAATGATAATTCTAGTTTAATTGTTAAGATTGAAAAATTGAATGCCTTTCTTTCTAGCCTTAAGATTGAAAGAAAAATTGATTGCTAAGGCTAAAGATTTAAATGTTTGCAATGATGCTATTACCAATCTTAGAGATGAGAATGCTATTTTACATGCTAAGATTGTTGAATTGAATAATTGTAAACCCTCTACATCTACGGTTGATCATGTTTATATTTGCACTAGATGTAGAGATATTAATGTAGATGCTATCCATGATCACCTTGCTATGATTAAACAACAAAATGATCATATAGCAAAATTAGATGCTAAAATTGCCGAGCATGAACTATAAAATGAGAAATTTAAATTTGCTCGTAGCATGCTTTATAATGGGAGATGCCCTGGTATTAAGGATGGCATTGGCTTCCAACAGGGAGACAATGTCAAGCTTAATGCCCCTCCTAAAAGATTGTCTAATTTTGTTAAGGGCAAGGCTCCCATGCCTCAGGATAACGAGGGTTATATTTTGTATCCTGCTGGTTATCCTGAGGATAAGATTAGGAGAATTCATGTAAAGAAGACTCATTCTCACCATGCTTTTATTTATAAGAATGAGGCTTCTAGCTCTAGGCATTCTATACATGTTAAAATGCCTAAGAAGAAAACTCCTATTGCATCAAATGATCATAACATTTCATTCAAGACTTTTGATGCTTCATATGTGCTAACTAACAAATCAGGCAAAGTAGTTGCCAAATATGTTGGGGGGCAAACACAAGGGCTCCAAGACTTGTGTTTGGGTACCCAAGGTGCTTGTTTCTAATGTAAAAGGACCCAAGACCGTTTGGGTACCTAAGAACAAGGCCTAAATTTGTTTTGTAGATTTATGCATCAGGGGGCTCAAGTTGGATCGTCGACAGCGGGTGCACAAACCACATGACTGGGGAGAAAAAGATGTTCTCCTCCTACGAGAAAAACCAAGATCCCCAACAAGCTATCACATTCGGAGATGGAAATCAAGGTTTGGTCAAAGGACTTGGTAAACTTGCTATATCACCTGACCATTCTATTTCCAATGTTTTTCTTGTAGATTCTTTAGATTACAACTTGCTTTCTGTTTCTCAATTATGCAAAATGGGTTACAACTGTCTTTCCACAGATACAGGTGTTACTGTCTTTAGAAGAAGTGATGATTCAGTAGCTTTTTAAGGGAGTATTAGAGGGTCAGCTATACTTAGTGGATTTCAATAGAGTTGAACTCGATACTTGCTTAATTGCTAAGACTAACATGGGTTGGCTCTGGCACCGCCGACTAGCCCATGTTGGGATGAAGAATCTTCACAAGCTTCTAAAGGAAGAGCACATTTTGGGACTAACCAATGTTCACTTTGAGAAAGACAAGATTTGTAGCGCATGCCAAGCAGGGAAGCAAGTTGGTGTTCATCATCCACACAAAAACATCATGACGACTGACAGGTGTAATACTCAAATTGTAAGAAAGTGTAAAAGGAGAAAGAGTTTTCCCTTATATATATGTGTGTTACCTGTATTCATTATTTCATGTGAAAATCACATTTAAACAAATAAATAATTAACAAAAGATACCCAAAATAAAACTTGCATCATGCTGGATTTTTTGTGTGTGTATGCATTTTGTGACAATATAAAAATAAAGAGACAAGAAATATATTAATTCAAAAAGAAAGGAAATCTAGAAGCTAGAAGAAATTCTAGAATTGAGAAAAGAAAAGGAAAATAAATATTATAAAAAATAACTAAATAAAAATATGTTATTCGTACACTAGAGTGTGAATTTTTAAAATGGACCCAAAGGTGAAACTTACTTTGAAATTCAAACTTGATTCAAAGTTACTATAAAAGAAAGCAGAAATAAAATAAAAAAAAAGAGAGAGCCAACTGGGCCTTAGACTCCCCCTTTCCGGCCCATTCCCCTTTTCCTCTGAGCAGCCCATTTTCGCGCCCTCGCTGCTGTGCTTCCGCGCCGACAAGCCTGGGCCCGATCGACAGTCCCCTCCGCTAATACGTTCCGTTCGCCACTGACTGACTTGTGGAACTAGGTCGTCAGTTGCTCCTTCACAACGGGCGTGCCGCGCATGGCGGCAACATGCTGTGATCCGCGGCCTCGCGCGGACTTGGCTGCCAAGCTTGCCACGTTAAAAACCTACCAGCGCGCATTATGGTCGAGCCAACCACCGCAAGCTTTATCCCTAGCGCCGAGTCGCCAGCTCCAATCGTGAACCACGATAGGGGGAAAGCGCGTCGCCACCGTCAGCATTGGTGTTCTGCACCACTTTGGCCCTAATCCGGTGTCCGGTGGGCGCGGGGTGCGTTCGGTGTCGAGGCAGTGCGAGAGGATTGGCGCGGAGAGTTTGGGAGCACTGCGAATTTCTCGTCGACATTTTCAGCGGTCCGCTAATTTCCTTCCACCGTGGCCAGTCTGCCTCTGCTACTCCAAACCGTTGGTATGGCCTCCATCGGATTCTATTTTTCCACAGCTCTGTGTAGAGCCAATCGTATTTGAGCTTAGGGCACTAGAGCGCCAGATCGGGATCACCGGGGGACTCTCCGCCAGAGGCTGGGTGCGGCGGACGCTGGCATCGCCGTCTGGTGGAGAAGATGAAGTGTGTGCCATCAGATTTAAACATACGGCCAGGATTGAATCTTGAGTCTTTCCTGCGTCGGTTAAATCTGAACCAGAGATCGGGGAATGGTTGGTTGGCATTAGTGTCCAGTTATTGTAAAATCTTGGCCGTCTATCGCTCGTTGGACGGCTCGAATTGAATACCAGATCGCTATAAGGAATTTCTAATCCGTGTCGTTGAGTCTGATCGGACGGCTGGGATCTGCCCATACCCCTTCAGTTGCGCGTTTTACAAAAGAAACCCTAGAAAAATCTAGGAATCAACCCACCGTCCAGAGCCCCTGTACGCTGAGTCTTGGCGATCTTGTGGGTTAGCCCCTGGGTTTTCTAGAAAATGAGGCCTAGTCCAGAGTATTATGAAACCCGAGAAATTGAATTATAAATGGATTTTTAATATGAAAATAATTACTATAACTTGAGAAATTCATAGAAAATCCATTCTTAGTCCAAATCACTTCGTTCCAGTTTCTAAAATTTTGTTATTTTATTCTCTAGCACTTAGGGTATCTGTTTTGTCATGACAACAGTAATTAAATTAATCCCACACTTAATCCTATTCTAAACACATAAAACCTTTGAAAATCCATAACTTAAATTCTATAACTCCAAAAATTATGATTCCTGTTCCTAGAATTTTATTTTAATATGTAGATTATTACTGTGTATTTTATTTATATGTTTTGTGTAATGTTAATTTCTCTATATACTACACTGTGCTTGTTTGTATTGTGGCGAGTAGAAGAGCCCGTTGCTGAGGATCCTGGTGAGCAGCAGGTTGAAGTAGCTGAGCAGGAGCTCATTGAAGGCAAGTTGTGCCCTTGACCACTTTTTACCCAATAATGTTCTCTAATTATCATTCACTCATGCATAGGTTAATTTTGATGGGACCCAATAGGTCACCCTAGATTGTTTATCTCATTACCTTGTTTACCCCTGATTCACTTGGGTAGTTTGCTATTGCTTTACATGGTTTTGGGATAATCATTTATTACCTCTATGTTCCAATTCTTTTTGTTATTCTATTTATGTTCATGTTGAGATCATTAATGTTTATTGGAACATAGAGCTTAACTTGAGAACCACGTGCCACCACAATGTTTTAATGGGACACCCTTGGCTGACTAATTAGGAAAGCTAGTGGAAGACTACCTTACCCGAAAGGGGCAAGGGCAGTAGGGGAGTGGTCAGTGTAGGGAGGTCCTTGGTTGATTTTGCTGTGATGGCGGTTAGACAAGAACCCTGCATTGAAACTTCCTATAAACTGTAGCGGGTTTTCGGAAGCTAGTGGAACTTTGTAAAGGCCTCGTAGTGTTGCCCTGCCGCGCTTCCTAGGTAGAGGTGTATGGGATTCACGACCCCTTGGCAGATGGGTAACATGACTTGTGGGTAAAGGTGAAAGTTGCCTAGAGGGGGGTGAATAGGCAAGTTAAAACTTTTTCAATAAAAACTAGAAGCAAACTGGGCAAAACTGAATTGATCTCGAAATTCACCCAGTTAACTTTGGAAATGAGATGTTCTAAATGATCCACAGGGTTCAAAGTAGTAGATCTGAGAATGGCACTTCTCAAAATCCACACACCAAAAAGATATAAAAAAATCTTTTACGGAATGGTGAGAGAACGAAGAACACAAGTAAGCACAATAAACAAGAACACAAGATTTATCCCGAGGTTCGGTCACACCACCAAGGTGCCCTACTTCCTCGTTGAGGCGCCCACAAAGAGCCGGGTCTCTTTCAACCCTAATCCTCCCTTTGCCGACCACAAAGGTCAAGCTCACACACTAATCTTTGCTCAAACGAGCGGGTAATACAAACTTTCTTGTGGTCTTCCACAAGATTTGGAGACTCACAAGCGACACCTAGTCGTCTAGGAGCTAGAAGCTCCAAGAGTAATGAATCCACAAAGAACTCGATGTAGTACCAAAGCTCGAATGAAGAAGAAGAGCAAGAGAGATTTAGAGGTGAAGCACAAAATCGCAGCTCTCAAGCTCACTCAAAGATTTCTCTCCAAAGATTTGAAATGGGAGAGGCAAGAGATGTGTGAGAGAGAGAGGGAGGTGTTTCTTGGGTTAGAAATGGAGTTCAAATCGTGCTCTTGGCTGTGGGGAGAGAGGTAGGAGGTAGTATATATAGGTGGAGCTCAAAACTAGCCGTTAGGCAGATTTTTCTGCCTGAGGGCGGTTGAGCCTCCCCTGGCAGGCCTGGCAGCCTGTCTGCCAGTCTGACTGGCAGACTGACCTGCAGACTGGTCAAGTTGACCAAGACCGGTTGAACCGCCCAGGGGGGGGGCGGTTGAACCGCCCCTGACAGCTCTGGCGACCTGTTTGCCAGTCTGACTGGCAGACTGCAGAACAGAGGTCAGAGGGGTCAGAGACCAGCTGAACTGCCCCTCAGGACCAGTTCAACTGGTCTTGACCAGTGAGTTTAGGAGAGAAAACCCCAGCTCAACTGCCCGGAGGCAAGTTCAGCTGGTGTATGGTCAAAGAGGTTCACAGCTGAAGTTGAGTTCAGCTGAAGTTCAGCCCAGCTGAAAAGCTCAGCTCAGCTGAAGTTCAGCTCAGCTGAAAAGCTCAGCTGTAGCTGAAGAAGCTCAGCTCAGCTGAAGTCCAGCTCAGCTGAAAAGCTCAGCTGCAGCTGAAGGAGCTCAGCTCAGCTGAAGTCCAGCTCAGCTGAAAAGCTCAGCTGCAGCTGAACAAGTTCAGCTGCTTTTCAGCAAGAACACTCTAGGTTTCTCAACCCTAACCACGGTCAACCATAGAACGTTAAAGAGATTTTTGCTTTTCAAAAATAGCTTTTGAATAGAGAGGTTTGAGCTTTGGCAAACACCAACCTTCTTTTTGGATCCCCCTTGATAGTACGACGATTCCTATACTCAAGTTAAATAAAATATAATGAAGTAAACTCCTTGAGTCATTGGTGTCTCATGTGTGATTTCTCCATGGCATTGCTTCATAAGGATCACAAACATCTTTGTCTCACCTTTTGAAGCAAACTCAAATCAAACCCTGTGACTTGTACCATATCACCTTATATGAGTTCAAATCATGGCTTCAAGTCACCTTACTGATGCATCAACATGTTGTAACTCTTCATAGCTGATTAGTTCATCGACTTAGTGCAAGTACTCTCTTCTTCACCTTAGCCATGGTACCTCGGTCTACAAGCCGTCGCTTGGCCTTCACCTTCGCTTAGTTCCTCGAAGCCCTTTCCTTGCTATCTTCACCCTATCAAGCCATTCTTGAGTCACATCCTATTGAGCATCCATTGAGAGAATCATTTCTTCAATATTGTGAGCCTTGCTTGAATGTCATCTAGATATAACTGCTAAGATCAATCAAGCTCTAGTTTGATTCTCATATATTCATATATGGACTAATAGTAATATGGTCAAGCCAATTCACGATTCCTCATATCTTATTCACTTTGGCTTGACCAATCCTCTTAATCACTTCAACCTCTATTATGATCATATTTATGCATAGTGATTTCTCAGGACTTGTTCATATATTCAAACCAATATATAGACCATATTATATCCATTTGCATTGTCTCACTGGTTATTTGACCTTGTGTTGAACCTTGTTCACTGATCATTATACACTATTCAAGTATGTTCATCATACTGAATTTCCTGTTCAACACTTAGCAAACTTGTTAGACCTTTAAATGTGTTGTTATCCAAATCACCAAAACTCACAAAAGGGATGAATGCACTTTCAATCTCCCCCTTTTTGGTGATTGATGACAACACATTTAAAGCTTACATAAGATTTGATAAATAAGATTTTGAATCCTATGATATAGTTTCCTCCCCCTAAACATGTGCATTTCAGAAAATACCAATTTTGTACTCAAATGCCAAAAGCACATATTTGGGTCAAAGTATGGAGACAACTTATATCATACTATTCATGGGGTGCAGTGTGTCATAAAATAAACATGATGCTCATGACATAGAATGCACTTATCAATTCCCACATCTTATGTTTTACTTATGATTCTCCCCCTTTTGTCAATTATTTCTCCCCTTTTCAAAATTCTTCTAACACTTAGTTACATAGGACTAGAGGTAAGCTTTAATGCACAATTATTTCTCCCCCTTTGTCATAAATCTCCAAAAAGGATACAAAGAATATAAAGGGTAGAAATTATGATTAAGCAAGATGGGAACACACTATTATGAAAAGGGTCCTTAGATGGCACAAAGGTAATGTAGAAGTGACATGAAGTGGTGTACCTTTGCATTTTACCTTTTCAAGGGGAGTTCCAAACTTGTGTTGGATTTACAATTCATTTGCAAGCTCTTGTTGGTATAGTTGTGACATAGGTCCAAGATATTTAATGAAGATTGTCATACTAAATCGAAGGTGACGCTTGATACATGGAGTCTAGATGTCACCTAGCATTTTCTTATCATAACAAGAGGCAGCATGAAAATTGCACAAGTATGAATTATACAACTAGTGATCATGTACGAAAATATCAATTGAAAACCACCAATTGATACAATTTGATAGATAATCAGATCACTAATTGCATATTACACTAAGTTCTCCTCAAGTTTTAGTGCACACATATATATGAATTCAATTGATACCTGTTGAGAGTACTTATTTGCAACTTAATGTACCATTGGCATAAAAGGAGTATCAATTGAACATAATCATGCAACATAAGAAACATGTGCACTATTTAATCAATTAAGTTCTAGACAGGAGAATTTATAAGTTATGCTACTTCAGACATTTGCAATCCAAAAGGATGTGATACATATTTACCAATTTTAGATGACGTTGGAGTAGCATATAAAAGAGAAACTCATTCTCTTATGAAATGTATAAAAGATACATTTATTGGAGCAAAGAATCTTTGATACCCATCAAAATTTGCAGTGGAAGCGATTGTCTTTGCTTGAAGATTCCTTTCTAATTTGAGACTACACACATAATAGACTTGAAAATGAAGTTAGTCTCAAAGATTCAAATTATAGACCATTCTCCCCCTAAATGTGTGCATACAAGTGATGAATACTTGTTTAGCTTATGCACTTGGACTTGTGAGGCCCGGGGATTAAGTTCTACAATTTGAACCTTGGTACAAATAAGATATAAACAAGTGAAATTGTACCAATTTAAGGAATTACTCATAATCAAAAGGTATACTAATAGACATGATATGCATATACATGCATACACTACCTTGTAAGAGCCTAGATACACAAATGTAATACAATAATTCATGGAGTGACACACCTTTGTTCCATGCCATATGGTCTTCATTATAATCATGAATTTCTATCTTAGCTTTTGATAGGCTTGACATTTCAAAGAGAAACTTATCCTCTTTAAACGATCAAGAGAAACTCATTCTCTTCAAAGAACTACACAAATTCACTAAAAGAAAATGTTAGTGTTTAAGGACACAAGATATAGAATGAGCTCCCCCTAAATGTATGCATCAAGTACTTGAATTACTTGTAACATGCACTTGATTCAATTAAGATTCTTAGAGGAGTTCATCATATATCTTGGTCAAGGCATAATATATTTGAAACAATTGAATTTATGCTAGAGAACACATATCGTTCCCCAATAGAACTAATCCATGGGGTGACATGTGGTAAATATTTGATCATTTCCTTGGAACCACTCATCCTCAATTGATGTTATCCAAGGTGTGAGACTACACAACATGAACTTGAAAGAAATCATTAGTCTCACAAGATATAGGCTAAACTCTCCCTCAATTTGTGCATGCAAGAGTACACAAAGTACACTTATGCACATTAACAATGTGAGGTTAAAGGAGATGTTTGTACTATATCTTGGCTTAACATAACATGCTTTATATAGATGATGAAAATTAAACCAATTGAAGATTTAAGAACTGAAAGTATATCAATTGAAATCTTGAAGGGTAAAGCATGCTAATATGAACCTCAAACCTCATAATGAAGGATATCATATAAATATGTCACTACATCTTCTTCATTTGGTTGACAAAAAAATATAACTCCCTTCTTGAATCACTGTGATCTCTTTTCTCTTTACGATTTCATCCAACCAAGTGATCATGAACTTTATTCATCTTTGCTTGGTTCGATCATACTTGATATGAGACCCATTGAAACTCAATGATTGAAAGAACCAAGACTCTTATATCCGTAGATTTTGAATCCATCTTGAAAGCACTTGGAAAGACCTTATTGAAACACTTAGAAAAGAGAGCATTAGAAACACAAGGGAGGGTTTCACAAATGATGATCCTTATATGTGGATGGCAAATGAATCATCATTATTGAAACCCAAAAGGATAGACTAAATTCCTTTAAATTAGTGCATACATATAGTTGATGTCAAAGTTTTATGCACTATTGAACATTTTATATTGCAAGGAATTTAACCTATACTATGGTACATTCCACTAAGGATAGAATACTAAAACAACTTAAGGAGAGGAAGTTTTCATACCTTGGCCTCTTATCAACTTCATCTTACTTTAGTTGAATAGTATCCCTTAAGCTTGTGATTTATCCAATTTAATAATAAGCACCATCTCTTAATATAGATTTTCTATGGATAAACTCAACACAAGAGATGACATTAGTAGCACAAGCACTAGTTTCTTATTTAGCAATCCTTTATATGTGGAAGGCAAGTGAGTTGCTAAAATAGAGAAACCTCATAATATGGACTAAATTTCCCTTGAGCCCTTATGCACAATATATTTTGAATGACATGGATAATATGCATGGTTATTCAATGAAGTCTAAAGGGCTGACTTAATCCATATTATGGTGAGTGTCTAATATAGAAGAATCAAATCCAAATTAATTAGAAAGAGTACATCACATAGTTTTGGATTGTTCACCATATGATAATATTCATTCATCTTCCAATTAGACCTTTATTTCATAATCAACAACTGATGCATATCCTCAAGTGCTTCTTTTTCCTTAGTGGCTACATAAGTCACAAAAAAAGATAAGATTTGAAAATAATATGCACTTGAGATTCAGTTGTTACCACCCTTGCTACTATCTCCAAATATGATTTATACATTCATTATCGAGCACCCAACTTGATCCATTGAAGGAGTGATCCTGCAAAACAAGTTTAAGCTTCATATCTTGGTACCCAATTTGAATTGGGTCCTTTGAGATTAGTAGTAAAAGCCTTGAGTACCCACACAATCCTTATTGTGGCCTTTCTCTTTGTGTAGGCACCCACATATACATGACAACCATCTTACATGGTTTCAATTCAATATTTAATCACATAGATAAAAACTAGAGTTAAGAATAGGAGCCTTTTCTCCTTTTCTTGATACATCATTGTGTTGCCTTCTTGATGATGAACCTAGCTTGACCTTGGGTGCACCTAGCTTATCAAGGTTAGTCGCACAAGCATTCATATCATAAAGACAAGTTATGCATGGAATTTACAACTTAGTGATCCAATTCAATGTGAAGCATATGGATATCAATTGAAGTAGATTTCTAAGATATCAAAATATGGGGTTCCAAAATTTAGAGAGTATGGATCACTAATTGTACCTTTTACAGTTTAAAAATCATATCCATGTTAGTGCATATGTATGTGATGAATATCAACAAAAGGATTCTTATGCACTTTTAGAATTAACGATAAGGGAATTTTTAAACTGCATCAAGAGTAGCTATTTAGAAAACAAAGATTACAATCCATATGAATGAGATACAAATTTACCATTTTGGATTATCTCAGTATAGCTCACTCAAGTGAAACTTATTCTCTATGACACAAGATATATAATATTCTCCCACTAGATATGTGCATCAAGTGTTTGAATGACTTACCACATGCATTTTCAATTCAGTTAAGAGTCTCATGAGGAGTACATTACATATCATGGTCAAGGCATGACAAATTTGCAATGAATTAACTTATGCCTAAGAATACTTACCACCATATAGAACGTACCATTTGTTATACCAATTTGATAGATCTTACTATCTGTGGTGGTGTCACCTTAGTATTCTTCTTTTCATTATTTGTGGAGACTTCCTTCTTTGACATCTCTTTTCCTTTTAAAACTAGTCGATAAAACACTTTGAAAAGAGGTATTAGTAGTACAAGGAAGTATTTAATGAATGATGATATCTATATATGAATGGCAAACAAATCATCATTTATGAGGCATAAAGGCATAAATTAAATCCCTTTAAGTTAATGCACATGGAGGAGAGAATTAAAAATATGCACCAATTTACAAATTTAAGCCAAAAGAAATTTAACCTTTATATTGACAATTCTTTCCATAAAATAGATTATTACCAATTGAAAGAATGCCACTTGAAAGGAACTATTATTGGTCACATACCAAATGAAACAACTAGTTCCATACCTTTGCCTTGAGCATTCCTAATCTTTCTTTTAGGTGAAGATTAACCTTTAATGCTTGTGATTTTACCAAATGAAAGAGCACAATCTCTACTTATGAATTTCCATGAAATATCTTAAAAGAGATTGCATTAGAAACACAAGCAATAGTTTCCTATTTAGCAACTTCTATTATATGAATGACAAGAAGGTTACTAAATTAAGGAAACTTCATGATATGAACTAAATTACCCTTACAGGCATCATGCATAACATCAATTGAAACAAGATAAAAGTAGCATGATTGTTTAATTAAGTTTAGATGGCAAGTTTAATTCATAGCATGGTGAGTGATTAATGTAGAAGACTCAAAACCAATTTAAACAAGAATGAATACATCACATAGTATTGGTTTGATCTTCTTTGAATGTTGAATGGCACACTCCATTTGGGAAACACATTCTCATGTTGTGAGACTACATAAACACTTAGATAGAAACATTAGTCTCACAACTCTAGTCATATAGAGAATTTCCCTTTTGGTAAGTGCTTTAAGAATTTGAATTTCTTACTTAGCACTCTATTCATTTAAGAACATGGGATAATCCTCTTTATGTCTAGGTCATGGCAATAATACGATAATCAATTTGAAATATGCCACAAGATACATACAACCAATTTAAAGCATGTAGATTGTCATAATATAAAATATGAACTTGCAATCTACCATATAATTAGATCCTTTCCAAAGCAAGGTAAAATCTTTTAAGTTCATTCTCAAGTGCTTCATTTTTCCTATGTGGCTACAAAAGACACAAAGGAATATACCAATTAAAAACAATGTGCACTTAAGGATTAATTATTACCATCCTTTGGATATCACTTGGTTGTAGGCCTTTTGCTTGATTCCCACAAAGGTTAATCCTTATTCCCTACAACACAAGTTCTTGCTAGAGATGAATATGAAGTTAGTGATATAACAACTCAATTCATCTTTGGGTCAATCTTAAAGGATAGACAATGTAAGATTGATAGCTTGAGATAATAATTGAGTTAAACCGCTCAAGCACCCCAAAGCTTCATATCATCTGTGGGTACCTACAAAACATATTAAGTACATTTTGGTACCCATCTTTGGATGAGTCCACCAAGGTTAGCCAATAAGGACTTAGGCACCCAAATAGCCTTTGTGCTAGTTTTAGGTGAACTAATCACCTTTCTAGCACAAGAGTCATTTTTGGGTCTCCTAAGCGAATATGAATGAATTGACATGGTAGGCTTAGGATACTTACTCATGGGACAATCCTTGCATAGGTGTCCCTTTCTTCGGCAAGTGTAGCAAATATGATTTTTAATTTTGCAAGACTCCTTCTTGCCTTGCTTCTTGTTTGCTACATGATTAGTGAGCCTCTTTCTTTCCAAAGTTAAACCACTATCTTTTATGTAAGGACATGACTTAATCTCATGTCCCTTCTCATGACATTGATAACACTTTCTAGTGCATCTTCTCTTATTTGGAAGAGTGGCTTGTTTGTTACCTTGTGTGGAGCATGTGGAGGCATGGTTGAGGCACTTGTCATGAGCTTTGGCTTTCTTCTCTTGATGTTTGCTTATGCCTTTCTTAGGGAACTTAGCATTATTTGGAAGCGGGTTTGTGCATGCTACGGTTGTCCCCTTCTCAAGCTTCTTCACCATGTTATCACGGTTATCGTGAGAAGGTTGAGCATGACACTTTCCCTTCAAAAGAGTTAAGCTCCTTCTTAGCCTTCCAACTTCTTCCTTGAGCTCTTTATTTTCTTGTGTGATAGAAATATCACTAATTCCTGAAATTTCTAGCTCAATGAAGATTGGCTTGCTTGATAAACAACAATTGTTAGCACATGGTAAGATAGTTTCAATTTTAACACATGTGCACATGTGAGGTCGGTAAGATTTCAAATTAGTTAACACAACCTCATGAGCCATTTCTAACATGATATGTGAATCCATAAATTTATTATGAGAGCATACAAGCATATCATGTTTTTCTTGCAAAGCGAGATTTTCAATGTTTAGCTTTTCTACCGTGTTCTTAGAGCATTGCATTTTTATTTTCTAATTGAGCAATATATGATGAATGATTAATAACTTTAATTTGCTCAATGGAAATATCTTCATACCTTTGGACCAAATCATCATGAGAGCACTATTAGCTTCTCATGCTCTTTGGTCAACTTCTCCAGTCTTTGATTTTTTCGATGAGGATTCTTTGCTTATGAAGCATTTCCTTTTGTTCTTCCGCTCTTTTCATGAGTTTGAGCAAGCTCCATCCGGTTCTTCTTACTTAGTTGAGCGAAGAATTTTTGAAGATCATCCTCATCTTCACTATCACTTTCATGCTCCTCCTCATCCTCACTTTCGCTTTCACTGTCACTCCCATTAGCAATAAAGCACATATGAGAAGTGGATTGGAAAAGACGAACCTTGTGAAGAGGTGGATTCGTCATTTGGTCTCCATCGTCATTTTCTTCTTCAATTTTGTTTTGTCCGCCTCATCTTCCTTCATTTTGAGGAACATCCTTTCGGCGATTCTCATGGCAAGATCTATTGCCCTAGGATCAACATCTGCACCAAAAGATAAAGTCGAGGCAACCTCAACTTTTTCAAGCTTAGAAGCACTTTCGTTTCTTAGTCCCCCCGACATGATCTTTCCTCACACGTTTAAGCGTTAGAATGAGGATTAGGCTCTGATACCAATTGAAAGTTGCCTAGAGGGGGGGGGGTGAATAGGCAAGTTAAAACTTTTTCAATAAAAACTAGAAGCAAACTGGGCAAAACTGAATTGATCTCGAAATTCACCCCAGTTAACTTTGGAAATGAGATGTTCTAAATGAGCCACAGGGTTCAAAGTAGTAGATCTGAGAATGCACTTCTCAAAATCCACACACCAAAAAGATATAAACAAATCTTTTACGGAATGGTGAGAGAACGAAGAACACAAGTAAGCACAATAAACAGAACACAAGATTTATCCCGAGGTTCTGTCCACACCACCAAGGTGCCCTACTTCCTCGTTGAGGCGCCCACAAAGAGCTGGGTCTCTTTCAACCCTAATCCTCCCTTTGCCGACAACAAAGGTCAAGCTCACACACTAATCTTTGCTCAAACGAGCGGGGTAATACAAACTTTCTTGTGGTCTTCCACAAGATTTGGAGACTCACAAGCGACACCTAGTCGTCTAGGAGCTAGAAGCTCCAAGAGTAATGAATCCACAAAGAACTCGATGTAGTACCAAAGCTCGAATGAAGAAGAAGAGCAAGAGAGATTTAGAGGTGAAGCACAAAATCGCAGCTCTCAAGCTCACTCAAAGATTTCTCTCCAAAGATTTGAAATGGGAGAGGCAAGAGATGTGTGAGAGAGAGAGGGAGGTGTTTCTTGGGTTAGAAATGGAGTTCAAATCGTGCTCTTGGCTGTGGGGAGAGAGGTAGGAGGTAGTATATATAGGTGGAGCTCAAAACTAGCCGTTGGGCAGATTTTTCTGCCTGAGGGCGGTTGAGCCTCCCCTGGCAGGCCTGGCAGCCTGTCTGCCAGTCTGACTGGCAGACTGACCTGCAGACTGGTCAAGTTGACCAAGACCGGTTGAACCGCCCAGGGGGGGCGGTTGAACCGCCCCTGACAGCTCTGGCGACCTGTTTGCCAGTCTGACTGGCAGACTGCAGAACAGAGGTCCAGAGGGGTCAGAGACCAGCTGAACTGCCCCTCAGGACCAGTTCAACTGGGTCTTGACCAGTGAGTTTAGGAGAGAAAACCCCAGCTCAACTGCCCGGAGGCAAGTTCAGCTGGTGTATGGTCAAAGAGGTTCACAGCTGAAAGTTGAGTTCAGCTGAAGTTCAGCCCAGCTGAAAAGCTCAGCTCAGCTGAAGTTCAGCTCAGCTGAAAAGCTCAGCTGTAGCTGAAGAAGCTCAGCTCAGCTGAAGTCCAACTCAGCTGAAAGCTCAGCTGCAGCTGAAGGAAGCTCAGCTCAGCTGAAGTCCCAGCTCAGCTGAAAAGCTCAGCTGCAGCTGAACAAGTTCAGCTGCTTTTCAGCAAGAACACTCTAGGTTTCTCAACCCCTAACCACGGTCAACCATAGAACGTTAAGAGATTTTTGCTTTTCAAAAATAGCTTTTGAATAGAGAGGTTTGAGCTTTGGCAAACACCAACCTTCTTTTTGGATCCCCCTTGATAGTACGAACGATTCCTATACTCAAGTTAATAAAATATAATGAAGTAAACTCCTTGAGTCATTGGGTGTCTCATGTGTGATTTCTCATGGCATTGCTTCATAAGGATCACAAACATCTTTGTCTCACCTTTTGAAGCAAACTCAAATCAAACCCTGTGACTTGTACCATATCACCTTATATGAGTTCAAATCATGGCTTCAAGTCACCTTACTGATGCATCAACATGTTTGTAACTCTTCATAGCTGATTAGTTCATCGACTTAGTGCAAGTACTCTCTTCTTCACCTTAGCCATGGTACCTTCGGTCTACAAGCCGTCGCTTGGCCTTCACCTTCGCTTAGTTCCTCGAAGCCCTTTCCTTGCTATCTTCACCCTATCAAGCCATTCTTGAGTCACATCCTATTGAGCATCCATTGAGAGAATCATTTCTTCAATATTGTGAGCCTTGCTTGAATGTCATCTAGATATAACTGCTAAGATCAATCAAGCTCTAGTTTGATTCTCATATATTCATATATTGGACTAATAGTAATATGGTCAAGCCAATTCACGATTCCTCATATCTTATTCACTTTGGCTTGACAAATCCTCTTAATCACTTCAACCTCTATTATGATCATATTTATGCATAGTGATTTCTCAGGACTTGTTTCATATATTCAAAACCAATATATAGACCATATTATATCCATTTGCATTGTCTCACTGGTTATTTGACCTTGGTGTTGAACCTTGTTCACTGATCATTATACACTATTCAAGTATGTTCATCATACTGAATTTCCTGTTCAACACTTAGCAAACTTGTTAGACCTTTAAATGTGTTTGTTATCCAAATCACCAAAACTCACAAAAGGGATGAATGCACTTTCAAAAGGGTACAACCTCTGCAGAGTGTAAAACTGGTATACTAGCCGAGCTCACGGTCATGGAGCAGCTCAGGACTCTCTGATGTTTAAATTATGGAACTTAAATTCAATTTTGTCATTTGCATTGCATGGGTTGTTATTAATTTTGTTCTATTACTTTACTTATGGTTTGGTATTTACTTACACTTAGTAACTGCTAATAAAATTTTGACCAACTACTTAAAAGCAATGCTCAGCTTTAACCCCTATCATTGATTAGCCTTACACATCACATGAACTCACACCTTTGTGAGTTTATGTCCACTGGTTCCCCACAACTTGTTGAGCTATGATCATGTGTGAGCTCACCCTTGCTGTCTCACACCCCCCACAGGAGAAGAGCAGGTGGTTCAGGAGGAGCCACAAGGCGAGGAGTATGATTTGATCTAGGTGGCGTTTCTCAGTTGACATTGGCGCCGACGATCCTTAGTTCGTTTTATATTCATTATTTTATTTTGTAATAAGTCTTCCGCTATGTAATAAATACTCTGATGTTTTATTACATTTATCTCTATACACTCTATTATTATATATGTTGTCTTCTTGACGCATGTATGAGATGCACCAAGGCTTTGTTCTTAAAGCCGGGTGTGACAGAAGTGGTATCAGAGGAAATGTTGACTGTAGGACGAAACCTAGATAGAAATGGATAAAACCCTTTATTACTTACCTTACTCTGATTCTTTCTATACTTATCTTGATCCTGTCTCACCTTCTACTATTCTACTCTGATCATTCTTACCTTTTCTACTCCAAGACAAGACAGATTTCACACCTTGGAATCCATACCCCTATGACAATCTTTCTAAGAGATAGGGAACCTAAGACAAAATTAAAACTATTTCTCTATTTAAAATGTTGTTTGATTGTTCTGATGTTAATTGTCTGATTTGCTTCTTTGATTGATTGATATATTATATATGGACATCTTAGCATGTACCACCATAAGGTATTGAATTAGCTATGGTAGGTAAAATATTAATCTGCTTAGCTAATAAAATTCCCCAAAATAACATGATTCATAAATACCTGCCTTGTCTACTATTTTCTTACCATATGTATCTACTCAGATGGTCAAATACCAGGCGGGGTGGTGGAATTGATTTGCCTCCTAATCGACACACTCGGAGGATATATAGACAACCCCAGCCACAACCTGCAGAGATGAATCCTCCTAATCTTCCACCAGGCGGAGTTGACACCACTGGTTGCTGCTCAGATGGCGGTGATGCATCAAATGGCGGACACTATGGCTGATATGCGTGCACAGATGCAGCAAGAACGCCAGGAGATGCGTCAGGAAAGAGAAGATATACGACAGGAGTTGCGCCAGGAGCGAGAGGAGATACGCCAGGAAAGAAGGGCACAACAACAGCAGCTGCAACAACAACTGCAACAACAACAACAGCAGCAACAGCATCAACAAGTACCACTGCCTCCTCCACCACCACCAGTTCCACCCCGTGATAAGCATAGGGAGTTCATGAGTCCATAAGCCACCTACATTCGCTAGCTCACCTGATCCACTGGACGCGGATGATTGGCTGAAGTCTGTTGTGAAGATGTTGATATTGCACAGTGCACTGATCGGGAGAAGGTTTTTATATGCTTCTGGACGTCTGACAGGTCCTGCTGCTGATTGGTGGGATTCATATACTGCTGCCCATGATGCTGCTGATACTATTACTTGGGCAGAGTTCAGTACACAATTCAGGAACTACCATATTCTAGCCGGTATGATAAAGATCAAGAAGAAGGAGTTTCTGTCGTTAAAGCAAGGCAACATGTCAGGTCAGCGAGTACAGAGACAAATTATTCAGCTGTCGAGGTATGCTCCAGAGGAAGTTGCTGAGGATGAAAGAAAGCAGGGAGCACTTTATTGAAGGACTTAATGGACCCTTGCAGTATGCACTGGTTGCACACACCTTTCCATCATTTCAGAGGCTACTGATAAGGCTCTTGCTATTGAACACAAGCGTGTTCAACTGGGTGATTTGAAGAGAAAGGCAATATCTCAAGGACAAGGAAGCAGCAGTGTTCGTCCTCGCTACAGTTCACCTCAGGGTACACTGACTCGACCAGGGGGACAGCGCCCAGTTCAGCAATCACCACTGAGGACTCCACCTCCTCGACAGGCCACTCCCACTAGCACTCCGACGAAGTTTGTAGGACAGAGTCCAGGCACTACGTGTTTCAAGTGTGGGAAGACTGGTCATTATGCAAATGTCTGCCCACAGAGGATTGCTACTACTCCAGTTCAGAACAGGCAGCAAACTCCAGGATCGGGCAAGGGATATTCTATTGCCAAGGTTAATCAAGTCAGCGTTGATGCTACTTCCGGATGGTGAGGACATCGTACTTGGTATGTTTTATGTTAATGCAATTCTGCAACCATATTATTTGATTCTGGTGCTACACATTCATTCATGTCTGCTAGATATGCCAACACAAATGAAATACCACTGCTAAATATGAGAAAACCCATGATAGTAATTACACCTAAAGGGCCTGTTGAGGCAAATCAAATGACACGTAGATTGACATTAACCATTATGGGTTAGAGAATTTGGAGCTACTGCTATAATATTAGAGTCAAGCAATATAGATCTGATCATTGGTATGTCATGGCTAAGAAAGGCAAAGGCCGTTATAGCATGTGGTAGAGGTACCGTAGAACTCACTACCACTAAAGGAGAAAGATTTCAAGTTAATATTGCAGTAACCTCCTCACCCATGCGTGCAATGTTCTTCATACCTGAGGAGTTTGTTGGTGACAACATCCGGGTGGTTAGAGATTTTCCGGATGTCTTTCTAGAGGAGTTACCAGGGATGCCACCTGATAGAGAAGTTGAGTTTGTTATTGACCTCTTACCTGGAACCACCCCTATTTCTAAACGGCCATATAGGATGTCCGTAGAGGAGTTGAAGGAACTTAAGAAGAAGTTAACTGAGTTACAAGAGGCCGGGTACATTCGTCCGAGTTCCTCACCTTGGGGAGCACCGGTTCTGTTTGTACAGAAGGAAGGATGGATCGCAGCGGATGTGTGTGGATTATAGATCTCTTAATGATGTTACGGTGAAGAACAAGTATCCGTTGCCCCCGTATTGAGGATTTATTTGATTAGATGAGAGGTGCTAGAGTATTCTCAGAAGATTGATCTCTGATCCGGTTACCATCAGATGAGGATTAGACCATCGGATATTCCCAAGACAGCATTCTCGACTCGATATGGATTATATGAGTTCACAGTTATGTCGTTTGGATTGACCAATGCCCCAGCTTATTTTATGAACTTGATGAATAAGGTGTTTATGGAGTATTTGGATAGATTCGTCGTGGTGTTCATCGACGACATTCTTATTTATTCCCAGAGTGATAGCGATCATGAGGAACATCTGAGGTTGGTGCTACAGAAGCTACGAGATAACCAGCTATATGCCAAGTTCAGCAAGTGCGAGTTTTGAATTGGCGAGGTGCCATTTCTTGGTCATATTATTTCGAATGGAGGAATTTCAGTGGATCCTGCGAAGGTTAAGGAGATAATGGAGTGGAGAGTACCCACTACAGTTACTGAGATTCGGAGTTTCTTGGGACTTGCTGGATATTATCGGAGATTTATTGAAGGATTTTCTAAGATTACTAAGGCCTATGACTTCACTTTTGGAGAAAGGAAGAGAATTTAAGTGGGACGAGAAGTGCCAAGACAGCTTTGAGCAATTGAAAAAAAGGTTGATGTCGCCACCAGTGTTGGTTATGCCAGACCTACAGAAAGGATTTGATATCTATTGTGATGCATGTGGCTAAGGCTTAGGATGTGTACTTATGCAAGAAGGACATGTGATTGCCTATGCGTCTCGTCAGTTACGGAAACATGAATTGAACTACCCCACTCATGACTTGGAATTGGCAGCCGTTGTGCATGCGCTTAAGATTTGGAGACATTATATCATGGGGACCAAGTGCCAAGTATATACGGATCATAAGAGTCTGAAGTATATATTCACTCAGAAGGATCTCAACCTTAGCAACGCCGTTGGTTGGAGCTTATTAAGGATTATGATTTGGAGATTCACTATCACCCGGCAAGGCGAATTTGGTTGCCGATGCCTTGAGTCGCAAAGAGCATGTTCATTCAGCTATTGTTGCCCAGCTACCCGATGAGATTGTTGAGGATTTCAGGAGACTTAACCTGGGGATTGTTGCTCACTACTGAAGGAGTTTACTATTGATGTGGAACCTACTTTGGAGCAAGAGATCCGCAAAGGACAAACTGGCGATGCTAAAATAAAAGAGATTAAGGAGCTGATTACTGAAGGTCGAGTTCCGGAATTTACGGAAGATGAGCAAGGCACTGTATGGTTCAAGGACAGGATGTGTGTTCCTGATATTAAAAGCCTTCGAGAGACTATTTTAAAGGAGGCACATGATTCGGATTATTCTATTCATCCTAGTAGTACTAAGATGTATCAGGATTTAAAGCGGAAGTATTGGTGGTATGGATTGAAGAGAGATGTAGCTGCACATGTTGCTATGTGCGATGTATGTCAAAGAGTTAAGGCTGAACACCAGAGACCCAGCTGGACTACTGCCACCCACTGAAGAATACCCGAGTGGAAGTGGGAAGAGATTGGTATGGATTTCATTACAGGATTGCCTCGCACCCAGAAAGGATATGATGCTATATGGGTGATTGTGGATAGATTGACTAAAGTGGGCTCACTTTATTCCTGTGAAGACTACTTATAAGGTTCTCAGCTAGCAGAGTTATATATGGCTCGGATTGTGTGTTTGCATGGTGTAACAAAGAAGATCGTGTCTGATCGAGGTTCACAGTTTACCTCAAGATTTTGGAGAAGCTTTCACGAGAAATGAGTACAAAAGTTGAATTTTAGTACAAACTTATCACCCTCAGACTGATGGACAGACTGAAAGGACAAATCAAGTATTGGAAGATATGTTGAGAGCATGTGCTCTTCAGCATGGAGGAAGTTGGGATAAGAGTCTACCTTATGCTGAGTTCTCATATAATAATAGTTATCAGGCCAGTCTGAAGATGTCACCTTTGAAGCTTTATATGGGAGGAAGTGCAGGACTCCTCTATATTGGGGATCAGACTGGAGAGAGACAATTCTTTGGGCCTGAATTGATTCAAGAAGCAGAAGAACAAGTCCGTATAATACGAGAGAATTTGAGGGTAGCTCAAACCAGGCAAAAGAGCTATGCTGATAATAGAAGGAGACCACTGGAATTTGAAGAAGGAGATTATGTGTACCTCAAGGTGTCACCACTTCGTGGAATGAGGAGATTCAAAGTTAAGGCAAATTGTCCCACTCGCTACATTGGACCATTCCTGATCTTTAGAAGAGTTGGGGAGATGGCATACCACTTGAGTTACCTGCTAGTCTATCGGATGTGCATAATGTGTTCCACGTATCCCACTGAAGAAATGTCTCCGTGTCCCTGAGGGAACAGTTACCGATAGAAGAGCTCAGTGTTCAGGGTGATTTGACTTACACGGAATACCCGATCAAGATTTTGGATACTTTGACTTGAGTTACGAGAAATAAGGTGATAAAGATGTGCAAAGTGCAATGGAGTCACTACGGTAAAGATGAAGCAACGTGGGAGAGAGAAGAAGAGCTTCGCATAGATTTTTCCCACCTTTTCTCTAGTTCTTCTTAAATCTCGAGGACGAGATTATTTTTAAGGGGGGTAGGATTTGTAATACTCAAATTGTAAGAAAGTGTAAAAGGAGAAAGAGTTTTCCCTTATATATATGTGTTACCTGTATTCATTATTTCATGTGAAAATCACATTTAAATAAATAAATAAATAATTAACAAAAGATACCCAAAATAAAACTTGCATCATGTTGGATTTTTTTTGTGTGTATGTATTTTGTGACAATATAAAAATAAAGAGACAAGAAATATATTAATTCAAAAAGAAAGGAAATCTAGAAGCTAGAAGAAATTCTAGAATTGAGAAAAGAAAAGGAAAATAAAAATTATAAAAATAACTAAATAAAAATATGTTATTCCTACACTAGAGTGTGAATTTTAAAAATGGACCCAAAGGTGAAACTTACTTTGAAATTCAAACTTGATTCAAAGTTACTATAAAAGAAAGCAGAAATAAAATAAAAAAAAAGAGAGAGCCAACTGGGCCTTAGACTCCCCCTTTCCGGCCCATTCCCCTTTTCCTCTGAGCAGCCCATTTTCGCGCCCTCGCCGCTGTGCTTCCGCGCCGACAAGCCTGGGCCCGATCGACAGTCCCCTCCGCTAATACGTTCCGTTCGCCACTGACTGACTTGTGGAACCAGGTCGTCAGGTGCTCCTTCACAACGGGCGTGCCGCGCATGGCGGCAGCATGCCGTGATCCGCGCCATCGCGCAGACTTGGCTGCCAAGCTTGCCACGTTAAAAACCTACCAGCGCGCATTATGGTCGAGCCAACCACCGCAAGCTTTATCCCTAGCGCCGAGTCGCCAGCTCCAATCGTGAACCGCGATAGGGGGAAAGCGCGTCGCCACCGTCAACACTGGTGTTCTGCACCACTTTGGCCCTAATCCGGTGTCCGGTGGGCGCGGGGTGCGTTCGGTGTCGAGGCAGTGCGAGAGGATTGGCGCGGAGAGTTTGGGAGCACTGCGAATTTCTTGTCGACATTTTCAGCGGTCCGCTAATTTCCTTCCGCCGTGGCCAGTCTGCCTCTGCTACTCCAAACCGTTGGTATGGCCTCGATCGGATTCTATTTTTCCACAGCTCTGTGTAGAGCCAATCGTATTTGAGCTTAGGGCACTAGAGCGCCAGATCGGGATCACCGGGGGACTCTCCGCCAGAGGCTGGGTGCGGCGGACGCTGGCAATCGCCATCTGGTGGAGAAGATGAAGTGCGTGCCATCAGATTTAAACATACGGCCAGGATTGAATCTTGAGTCTTTCCTGCGTCGGTTAAATCTGAACCAGAGATCGGGGAATGGTTGGTTGGCATTAGTGTCCAGTTATTGTAAAATCTGGGCCGTCTATCGCTCGTTGGACGGCTCGAATTGAATACCAGATCGCTATAAGGAATTTCTAATCCGTGTCGTTGAGTCTGATCGGACGGCTGGGATCTGCCCATACCCCTTCAGTTGCGCGTTTTACAAAAGAAACCCTAGAAAAAATCTAGGAACCAACCCACCGTCCAGAGCCCCTGTACGCTGAGTCTTGGCGATCTTGCGGGTTAGCCCCTGGGTTTTCTAGAAAATGAGGCCTAGTCCAGAGTATTATAAAACCCGAGAAATTGAATTATAAATGGATTTTTAATATGAAAATAATTACTATAACTTGAGAAATTCATAGAAAATCCATTCTTAGTCCAAATCACTTCGTTCCAGTTTCTAAAATTTTGTTATTTTATTCTCTAGCACTTAGTGTATCTGTTTTGTCATGACAACAGTAATTAAATTAATCCCACACTTAATCCTATTCTAAACACATAAAACCTTTGAAAATCCATAACTTAAATTCTATAACTCCAAAAATTATGATTCCTGTTCCTAGAATTTTATTTTAATATGTAGATTATTACTGTGTATTTTATTATATGTTTGGTGTAATGTTAATTTCTCTATATACACTGTGCTTGTTTGTATTGTGGCGAGTAGAAGAGCCCGTTGCTGAGGATCTTGGTGAGCAGCAGGTTGAAGTAGCTGAGCAGGAGCTCATTGAAGGCAAGTTGTGCCCTTGACCACTTTTTAACCCAATAATGTTCTCTAATTATCATTCACTCAGGCATAGAGTAATTTTGATGGGACCCAATAGGTCACCGTAGATTGTTTATCTCATTACCTTGTTTACCCCTGATTCACTTGGGTAGTTTGCTATTGCTTTACCTGGTTTTGGGATAATCATTTATTACCTCTATGTTCCAATTCTTTTTGTTATTCTATTTATGTTCATGTTGAGATCATTAATGTTAATTGGAACATAGAGCTTAACTTGAGAACCACGTGCCACCACAAGGTTTTAATGGGACGCCCTTGGCTGACTAATTAGGAAAGCTAGTGGAAGACTACCTTATCCGAAAGGGGCAAGGGCAGTAGGGGAGTGGTCAGTGTAGGGAGGTCCTTGGTTGATTTTGCTGTGATGGCGATCAGACAAGAACCCTGCATTGGAACTTCCTATAAACTGTAGCGGGTTTTCGGAAGCTAGTGGAACTTTGTAAAGGCCTCGTAGTGTTGCCCTGCCGCGCTTCCTAGGTAGAGGTGTATGGGATTCGCGACCCCTTGGCAGATGGGTAACATGACTTGTGGGTAAAGGGTACAACCTCTGCAGAGTGTAAAACTGGTATACTAGCCGAGCTCACGGTCATGAGCAGCTCAGGACTCTCTGATGTTTAAATTATGGAACTTAAATTCAATTTTGTCATTTGCATTGCATGGGTTTGTTATTAATTTTGTTCTATTACTTTACTTATGGTTTGGTATTTACTTACACTTAGTAACTGCTAATAAAATTTTGACCAACTACTTAAAAGCAATGCTCAGCTTTAACCCCTATCATTGATTAGCCTTACACATCACATGAACTCACACCTTTGTGAGTTTATGTCCACTGGTTCCCCACAACTTGTTGAGCTATGATCATGTGTGAGCTCACCCTTGCTGTCTCACACCCCCCACAGGAGAAGAGCAGGTGGTTCAGGAGGAGCCACAAGGCGAGGAGTATGATTTGATCTAGGTGGCGTTTCTCAGTTGACATTGGCGTCGACGATCCTTAGTTCGTTTTATATTCATTATTTTATTTTGTAATAAGTCTTCCGCTATGTAATAAATACTCTGATGTTTTATGACATTTATCTCTATACACTCTATTATTATATGTGTTGTCTTCTTGGCGCATGTATGAGATGCACCAGGCTTTGTTTCTTAAAGCCGGGTGTGACAGAAGTGGTATCAGAGGAAATGTTGACTGTAGGACGAAACCTAGATAGAAATGGATAAAACCCTTCATTACTTACCTTACTCTGATTCTTTCTATACTTATCTTGATCCTGTCTCACCTTCTACTGTTCTACTCTGATCATTCTTACCTTTTCTACTCCAAGACAAGACGGATTTCACACCTTGGAATCCATACCCCTATGACAATCTTTCTAAGAGATAGGGAACCTAAGACAAAATTAAAACTATTTTCTCTATTTAAAATGTTGTTTGATTGTTCTGATGTTAATTGTCTGATTTGCTTCTTTGATTGATTGATATATTATATATGGACATCTTAGCATGTACCACCATAAGGTATTGAATTAGCTATGGTAGGTAAAATATTAATCTGCTTAGCTAATAAAATTCCCCAAAATAACATGATTCATAAATACCTGCCTTGTCTACTATTTTCTTACCATATGTATCTAACTCAGATGGTCAATACCAGGCGGGGTGGTGGAATTGATTTGCCTCCTAATCGACACACTCGGAGGATATATAGACAACCCCA
Organism: Zea luxurians; assembly: GCA_029449295.1. Taxonomy (NCBI): domain Eukaryota; kingdom Viridiplantae; phylum Streptophyta; class Magnoliopsida; order Poales; family Poaceae; genus Zea; species Zea luxurians. Next base: position 31,001 of record JAOPSE010000081.1, read on the forward strand.
GCCACAACCTGCAGAGATGAATCCTCCTAATCTTCCACCAGGCCGGAGTTGGACCCACTGGTTGCTGCTCAGATGGCGGTGATGCATCAAATGGCGGACACTATGGCTGATATGCGTGCACAGATGCAGCAAGAACGCCAGGAGATGCGTCAGGAAAGAGAAGATATACGACAGGAGTTTGCGCCAGGAGCGAGAGGAGATACGCCAGGAAAGAAGGGCACAACAACAGCAGCTGCAACAACAACTGCAACAACAACAACAGCAGCAACAGCATCAACAAGTACCACTGCCTCCTCCACCACCACCAGTTCCACCCCGTGATAAGCATAGGGAGTTCATGAGTCATAAGCCACCTACATTCGCTAGCTCACCTAATCCACTGGACGCGGATGATTGGCTGAAGTCTGTTGAGAAGATGTTGAATATTGCACAGTGCACTGATCGGGAGAAGGTTTTATATGCTTCTGGACGTCTGACAGGTCCTGCTGCTGATTGGTGGGATTCATATACTGCTGCCCATGATGCTGCTGATACTATTACTTGGGCAGAGTTCAGTACACAATTCAGGAACTACCATATTCCAGCCGGTATGATAAAGATCAAGAAGAAGGAGTTTTCTGTCGTTAAAGCAAGGCAACATGTCGGTCAGCGAGTACAGAGACAAATTTATTCAGCTGTCGAGGTATGCTCCAGAGGAAGTTGCTGAGGATGAAAGAAAGCAGGAGCACTTTATTGAAGGACTTAATGGACCCTTGCAGTATGCACTGGTTGCACACACCTTTCCATCATTTCAGAGGCTACTGGATAAGGCTCTTGCTATTGAACACAAGCGTGTTCAACTGGGTGATTTGAAGAGAAAGGCAATATCTCAAGGAAAAGGAAGCAGCAGTGTTCGTCCTCGCTACAGTTCACCTCAGGGTACACCGACTCGACCAGGGGGACAGCGCCCAGTTCAGCAATCACCACTAAGGACTCCACCTCCTCGACAGGCCACTCCCACTGGCACCCCCGACGAAGTTTGCAGGACAGAGTCTAGGCACTACGTGTTTCAAGTGTGGGAAGACTGGTCATTATGCAAATGTCTGCCCACAGAGGATTGCTACTACTCCAGTTCAGAACAGGCAGCAAACTCCAGGATCGGGCAAGGGATATTCTATTCCAAGGTTAATCAAGTCAGCGTTGATGCTACTCCGGATGGTGAGGACATCGTACTTGGTATGTTTTCTGTTAATGCAATTCCTGCAACCATATTATTTGATTCTGGTGCTACACATTCATTCATGTCTGCTAGATATGCCAACACAAATGAAATACCACTGCTAAATATGAGAAAACCCATGATAGTAATTACACCTAAAGGGCCTGTTGAGGCAAATCAAATGACACGTAGATTGACATTAACCATTATGGGTAGAGAATTTGGAGCTACTGCTATAATATTAGAGTCAAGCAGTATAGATCTGATCCTTGGTATGTCATGGCTAAGAAAGGCAAAGGCCGTTATAGCATGTGGTAGAGGTACCGTAGAACTCACTACCACTAAAGGTGAAAGATTTCAAGTTAATATTGCAGTAACCTCCTCACCCATGCGTGTAATGTTCTTCATACCTGAGGAGTTTGTTGGTGACAACATCCGGGTGGTTAGAGATTTTCCGGATGTCTTTCTAGAGGATTTACCAGGGATGCCACCTGATAGAGAAGTTGAGTTTGTTATTGATCTCTTACCTGGAACCGCCCCTATTTCTAAACGGCCATATAGGATGTCCGTAGAGGAGTTGAAGGAACTTAAGAAGCAGTTAACTGAGTTACAAGAGGCCGGGTACATTCGTGCGAGTTCCTCACCTTGGGGAGCACCGGTTCTGTTTGTACAGAAGAAGGATGGATCGCAGCGGATGTGTGTGGATTATAGATCTCTTAATGATGTTATGGTGAAGAACAAGTATCCGTTGCCCCGTATTGAGGATTTATTTGATCAGATGAGAGGTGCTAGAGTATTCTCGAAGATTGATCTCCGATCCGGTTACCATCGGATATTCCCAAGACAGCATTCTCGACTTGATATGGATTATATGAGTTCACAGTTATGTCGTTTGGATTGACCAATGCCCCAGCTTATTTTATGAACTTGATGAACAAGGTGTTTATGGAGTATTTGGATAGATTCGTCGTGGTGTTCATCGACGACATTCTTATTTATTCCCAGAGTGATAGCGATCATGAGGAACATCTGAGGTTGGTGCTACAGAAGCTACGAGATAACCAGCTATATGCCAAGTTCAGCAAGTGCGAGTTTTGGATTGGCGAGGTGCCATTTTTTGGTCATATTATTTCGAATGGAGGAATTTCAGTGGATCCTGTGAAGGTTAAGGAGATAATGGAGTGGAGAGTACCCACTACAGTTACTGAGATTCGGAGTTTCTTGGGACTTGCTGGATATTATCGGAGATTTATTGAAGGATTTTCTAAGATTGCTAAGCCTATGACTTCACTTTTGGAGAAAGGAAGAGAATTTAAGTGGGACGAGAAGTGCCAAGACAGCTTTGAGCAATTGAAAAAAAAGGTTGATGTCGCCACCAGTGTTGGTTATGCCAGACCTACAGAAAGGATTTGATATCTATTGTGATGCATGTGGCCAAGGCTTAGGATGTGTACTTATGCAAGAAGGACATGTGATTGCCTATGCGTCTCGTCAGTTACGGAAACATGAATTGAACTACCCCACTCATGACTTGGAATTGGCAGCCGTTGTGCATGCGCTTAAGATTTGGAGACATTATATCATGGGGACCAAGTGCCAAGTATATACGGATCATAAGAGTCTGAAGTATATATTCACTCAGAAGGATCTCAACCTTAGGCAACGCCGTTGGTTGGAGCTTATTAAGGATTATGATTTGGAGATTCACTATCACCCGGGCAAGGCGAATTTGGTTGCCGATGCCTTGAGTCGCAAAGAGCATGTTCATTCAGCTATTGTTGCCCAGCTACCCGACGAGATTGTTGAGGATTTCAGGAGACTTAACCTGGGGATTGTTGCTCACACTGAAGGAGTTACTATTGATGTGGAACCTACTTTGGAGCAAGAGATCCGCAAAGGATAAACTGGCGATGCTAAAATAAAAGAGATTAAGGAGCTGATTACTGAAGGTCGAGTTCCGGAATTTACGGAAGATGAGCAAGGCACTGTATGGTTCAAGAACAGGATGTGTGTTCCTGATATTAAAAGCCTTCGAGAGACTATTTTAAAGGAGGCACATGATTCGGATTATTCTATTCATCCTGCTAGTACTAAGATGTATCAGGATTTAAAGCGGAAGTATTGGTGGTATGGATTGAAGAGAGATGTAGCTACACATGTGGCTATGTGCGATGTATGTCAAAGAGTTAAGGCTGAACACCAGAGACCAGCTGGACTACTGCACCCACTGAAGAATACCCGAGTGGAAGTGGGAAGAGATTGGTATGGATTTCATTACAGGATTGCCTCGCACCCAGAAAGGATATGATGCTATATGGGTGATTGTGGATAGATTGACTAAAGTGGCTCACTTTATTCCTGTGAAGACTACTTATAAAGGTTCTCTGCTAGCAGAGTTATATATGGCTCGGATTGTGTGTTTGCATGGTGTACCAAAGAAGATCGTGTCTGATCGAGGTTCACAGTTTACCTCAAGATTTTGGAGAAGCTTTCACGAGAACATGAGTACAAAGTTGAATTTTAGTACAGGTTATCACCCTCAGACTGATGGATAGACTAAAAGGACAAATCAAGTATTGGAAGATATGTTGAGAGCATGTGCTCTTCAGCATGGAGGAAGTTGGGATAAGAGTCTACCTTATGCTGAGTTCTCATATAATAATAGTTATCAGGCCAGTCTGAAGATGTCACCTTTTGAAGCTTTATATGGGAGGAAGTGCAGGACTCCTCTATATTGGGATCAGACTGGAGAGAGACAATTCTTTGGGCCTGAATTGATTCAAGAAGCAGAAGAGCAAGTCCGTATAATACGAGAGAATTTGAGGTTAGCTCAAACCAGGCAAAAGAGCTATGCTGATAATAGAAGGAGACCACTGGAATTTGAAGAAGGAGATTATGTGTACCTCAAGGTGTCACCACTTCATGGAATGAGGAGATTCAAAGTTAAGGGCAAATTGTCCCCTCGCTACATTGGACCATTCCTGATCTTTAGAAGAGTTGGGGAGATGGCATACCAACTTGAGTTACCTGCTAGTCTATCGGATGTGCATAATGTGTTCCACGTATCCCAACTGAAGAAATGTCTCTGTGTCCCTGAGGAACAGTTACCGATAGAAGAGCTCAGTGTTCAGGGTGATTTGACTTACAACGGAATACCCGATCAAGATTTTGGATACTTTGACTCGAGTTACGAGAAATAAGGTGATAAAGATGTGCAAAGTGCAATGGAGTCACCACGGTAAAGATGAAGCAATGTGGGAGAGAGAAGAAGAGCTTCGCATAGATTTTCCCCACCTTTTCTCTAGTTCTTCTTAAATCTCGAGGACGAGATTATTTTTAAGGGGGGTAGGATTTGTAATACTCAAATTGTAAGAAAGTGTAAAAGGAGAAAGAGTTTTCCCTTATATATATGTGTGTTACCTGTATTCATTATTTATGTGAAAATCACATTTAAACAAATAAATAATTAACAAAAGATACCCAAAATAAAACTTGCATCATGCTGGATTTTTTTGTGTGTATGCATTTTGTGACAATATAAAAATAAAGAGACAAGAAATATATTAATTCAAAAAGAAAGGAAATCTATAAGCTAGAAGAAATTCTAGAATTGAGAAAAGAAAAGGAAAATAAATATTATAAAAATAACTAAATAAAAATATGTTATTCCTACACTAGAGTGTGAATTTTTAAAATGGACCCAAAGGTGAAACTTACTTTAAAATTCAAACTTGATTCAAAGTTACTATAAAAGAAAGCAGAAATAAAATAAAAAAAAAGAGAGAGCCAACTGGGCCTTAGACTCCCCCTTTCCGGCCCATTCCCCTTTTCCTCTGAGCAGCCCATTTTCGCGCCCTCGCCGCTGTGCTTCCGCGCCGACAAGCCTGGGCCCGATCGATAGTCCCCTCCGCTAATACGTTCCGTTCGCCACTGACTGACTTGTGGAACCAGGTCGTCAGGTGCTCCTTCACAAACGGGCGTGCCGCGCATGGCGGCATCATGCCGTGATCCGCGGCCTCGTGCGGACTTGGCTGCCAAGCTTGCCACGTTAAAAAACCTACCAGCGCGCATTATGGTCGAGCCAACCACCGCAAGCTTTATCCCTAGCGCCGAGTTGCCAGCTCCAATCGTGAACCGCGATAGGGGGAAAGCGCGTCACCACCGTCAACACTGGTGTTCTGCACCACTTTGGCCCTAATCCGGTGTCCGGTGGGCACGGGGTGCGTTCGGTGTCGAGGCAGTGCGAGAGGATTGGCGCGGAGAGTTTGGGAGCACTGCGAATTTCTCGTCGACATTTTCAGCGGTCCGCTAATTTCCTTCCGCCGTGGCCAGTCTGCCTCTGCTACTCCAAACCGTTGGTATGGCCTCGATCGGATTCTATTTTTCCACAGCTCTGTGTAGAGCCAATCGTATTTGAGCTTAGGGCACTAGAGCGCCAGATCGGGATCACCGGGGGACTCTCCGCCAGAGGCTGGGTGCGGCGGACGCTGGCATCGCCGTCTGGTGGAGAAGATGAAGTGCGTGCCATCAGATTTAAACATACGGCCAGGATTGAATCTTAAGTCTTTCCTGCGTCGGTTAAATCTGAACCAGAGATCGGGGAATGGTTGGTTGGCATTAGTGTCCAGTTATTGTAAAATCTGGGCCGTCTATCGCTCGTTGGACGGCTCGAATTGAATACCAGATCGCTATAAGGAATTTCTAATCTGTGTCGTTGAGTCTGATCGGACGACTGGGATCTGCCCATACCCCTTCAGTTGCGCGTTTTACAAAAGAAACCCTAGAAAAATCTAGGAATCAACCCACCGTCCAGAGCCCTTGTACGCTGAGTCTTGGCGATCTTGCGGGTTAGCCCCTGGGTTTTCTAGAAAATGAGGCCTAGTCCAGAGTATTATAAAACCCGAGATATTGAATTGTAAATGGATTTTTAATATGAAAATAATTACTATAACTTGAGAAATTCATAGAAAATCCATTCTTAGTCCAAATCACTTCGTTCCAGTTTCTAAAATTTTGTTATTTTATTCTCTAGCACTTAGTGTATGTGTTTTGTCATGACAAAAGTAATTAAATTAATCCCACACTTAATCCTATTCTAAACACATAAAACCTTTGAAAATCCATAACTTAAATTCTATAACTCCAAAAATTATGATTCCTGTTCCTAGAATTTTATTTTAATATGTAGATTATTACTGTGTATTTTATTTATATGTTTGGTGTAATGTTAATTTCTCTATATACACTGTGCTTGTTTGTATTGTGGCGAGTAGAAGAGCCCGTTGCTGAGGATCCTAGTGAGCAGCAGGTTGAAGTAGCTGAGCAGGAGCTCATTGAAGGCAAGTTGTGCCCTTGACCACTTTTTACCCAATAATGTTCTCTAATTATCATTCACTCATGCATAGGTTAATTTTGATGGGACCCAATAGGTCACCCTAGATTGTTTATCTCATTACCTTGTTTACCCCTGATTCACTTGGGTAGTTTGCTATTGCTTTACCTGGTTTTGGGATAATCATTTATTACCTCTATGTTCCAATTCTTTTTGTTATTCTATTTATGTTCATGTTGAGATGATTAATGTTAATTGGAACATAGAGCTTAACTTGAGAACCACGTGCCACCACAAGGGTTTAATGGGACGCCCTTGGCTGACTAATTAGGAAAGCTAGTGGAAGACTACCTTACCCGAAAGGGGCAAGGGCAGTAGGGGAGTGGTCAGTGTAGGGAGGTCCTTGGTTAATTTTGCTGTGATGGTGGTCAGACAAGTACCCTGCATTGGAACTTCCTATAAACTGTAGCGGGTTTTCGGAAGCTAGTGGAACTTTGTAAAGGCCTCGTAGTGTTGCCCTGCCGCGCTTCCTAGGTAGAGGTGTATGGGATTCGCGACCCCTTGGCAGATGGGTAACATGACTTGTGGGTAAAGGGTACAACCTCTGCAGATTGTAAAACTGGTATACTAGCCGAGCTCACGGTCATGAGCAGCTCAGGACTCTCTGATGTTTAAATTATGGAACTTAAATTCAATTTTGTCATTTGCATTGCATGGGTTTGTTATTAATTTTGTTCTATTACTTTACTTATGGTTTGGTATTTACTTACACTTAGTAACTGCTAATAAAATTTTGACCAACTACTTAAAAGCAATGCTCAGCTTTAACCCCTATCATTGATTAGCCTTACACATCACATGAACTCACACCTTTGTGAGTTTATGTCCACTGGTTCCCCACAACTTGTTGAGCTATGATCATGTGTGAGCTCACCCTTGCTGTCTCACACCCCCCACAGGAGAAGAGCAGGTGGTTCAGGAGGAGCCACAAGGCGAGGAGTATGATTTGATCTAGGTGGCGTTTCTCAGTTGACATTGGCGCCGACGATCCTTAGTTCGTTTTATATTCATTATTTTATTTTGTAATAAGTCTTCCGCTATGTAATAAATACTCTGATGTTTTATGACATTTATCTCTATACACTCTGTTATTATATATGTTGTCTTCTTGGCGCATGTATGAGATGCACCGGGCTTTGTTTCTTAAAGCCGGGTGTGACAACAGGCCACTTGATCTCCTCCACATGGACCTATTCGGCCCGATAGCTTACATAAGCATCGGCGGGAGTAAGTACTCTCTAGTTATTGTGGATGATTATTCTCGCTCCACATGGGTATTCTTTTTACAGGATAAATCTCAAACCCAAGAGACCTTGAAAGGATTTTTGAGACGTTCTCAAAATGAGTTCGGCTTGAGGATCAAGAAAATAAGAAGCGACAACGGGACGGAGTTCAAGAACTCTCAAATTGAAGGCTTTCTTGAGGAGGAGGGCATCAAGCATGAGTTCTCTTCTCCCTACACGCCATAACAAAATCGTGTAGTGGAGAGGAAGAATAGAACTCTATTGGACATGGCAAGGACCATACTTGATGAATATAAGACTTCAGATCGGTTTTGGGCCGAGGCGGTCAACACTGCTTGATACGCCATCAACCAGTTATATCTACACCGAATCCTCAAGAAGACATCATATGAACTCCTCACCGGTAAAAAGCCCAATGTTTCATATTTTAGAGTCTTTGGTAGCAAATGTTTTATACTTGTTAAAAGAGGTAGAAAATCTAAATTTGCTCCTAAGGTTGTAGAAGGCTTTTTACTTGGTTATGACTCAAACACAAGGGCATATAGAGTCTTTAACAAGTCCACTAGACTAGTTGAAGTCTCATGTGACATTGTGTTTGATGACACTAACGGCTCTCAAGTAGAGCAAGTTGATCTTGATGAGCTAGATGATGAAGAGGCTCCGTGCGTCGTGCTAAGGAACATGTCCATTGGGGATGTGTGTCCTAAGGAATTTGAAGAGCCTCCACAAGCACAAGATCAACCATCTTCCTCCATGCAAGCTTCTCCACCAACCCAAGATGAGGATGAGGCTCAAGATGATGAAGAAGATCAAGAAGATGAGCCACCTCAAGAGGACGACAATGATCAAGGGGGAGATACAAATGATCAAGACAAGGAGGATGAACAAGATCCAAGGCCGCCACACCCAAGAGTCCACCAAGCAATCCAACGAGATCACCCCATGAACACCATCCTCGGCGATATTCATAAGGGGGTAACCACTCGATCTCGTGTTGCTCATTTCTGTGAACATTACTCTATTGTTTCCTCTATTGAGCCACACAGGGTAGAGGAAGCACTTCAAGATTCGGATTGGGTGCTGGCGATGCAAGAGGAGCTCAACATCTTCACGAGGAATGAGGTATGGCATTTAGTTCCACGTCCTAACCAAAATGTTGTAGGAACCAAGTGGGTCTTCCACAACAAACAAGATGAGCATGGTGTGGTGACAAGGAACAAAGCACGACTTGTGGCCAAGGGCTATTCACAAGTCAAAGGTTTGGATTTTGGTGAAACCTATGCACCCGTAGCTAGGCTTGAGTCAATTCGTATATTACTTGCCTATGCTACTTACCATGGCTTTAAGCTTTATCAAATGGACATGAAGAGTGCCTTCCTCAATGGACCAATCAAGGAAGAGGTCTATGTTGAGCAACCTCCAGGCTTTGAAGATAGTGAGTATCCTAACCATGTGTATAAACTCTCTAAGGCGCTTTATAGGCTAAATGTAATACCTAAATTTGTAAATCATATGATAAGAGACTATTTCCTTTATCTATATGTGTGTACCATGTCTAGTTACTACCACATGTGAATAAACACCATCAAAAGGGGAATTAAATTATCAATAACACCCAAATAAACCATGCATCATGCTGAGTTTTTACTTGATTATGCATTTATGGCTAATAAAATAAAGGTATTATTAATATGTTAATAGCCACATGGAATTTAAATTCTATCTTGGAAAACAAAACTCCAAAGAAATATGGAGGAGAAATGAAATATTTTGGGATAAAAATAAATATATATTAAAAAAAACATATGTTATTCTTATATTAGAGAAATAAATTTGAACATGTGATCAATGGTGAAATTCATAGCAAGATCCACACTCAAATTTGAAATTTAAAAAAATGAAAAGGAAAAGAAAAATAAAATAGAAAAGAATAAAAAGAAAATGAGCCAGAACCCAAATTGGGCCCAAACTCACCTAGCCCGTGTCGCGTTTACTCCCCTGCGCGGCCCATCTTCTTAATGCAGACGCGTGCCGACAGGCGGGCCCTACGGGTCGGTCACACGCGCGCTCGCCTGACCATTTGCACACACGCGCTTTGTCCCACTGCTCCGTGGGGCCCGCTTGTCAGGGCGCATTCTCCTTCTTCGCAACGGCGTCCGCAGCCGTCGCCGCCATTGCCGGGAGCAGGGACGACCTCTTCCCCTCTTCCCGACCTGGACTCCAGGAGATAAAAGGGGTTCTCGTGACCCGTTCTTTCCCCCTCCCAACTTCTCGCCCACTCGCGCCGCGTCGGTTAACCTCGCCGCAGAACGTCGCCGCGTTCATCCAGATAGGGGTCCGCCACCGGTGAAACTCCTCTGCGCCGGTGTTCTACTCCCGGCACGTGATCGAGTAGTTGTGCCGGCGTCCGGGTGACCCGTCCATGCCTTCGGGACAAGCTGGGAGACCCCGCACTGGCGGGAATTGCTCACCGTACTCCGTCGCCGCCGCGGGGGCCGCACTGCGCCATCGATAGGCGTACTCCCCGGCCTAGTTCCTGGTATGACAACACGACTAGCCTCACCACCCTCTGTTCTTCGTTTTGCTCTAGAATTTGTGTAGTGGTTCGCACTGGGGGTCGGATCGGGGCGCGCGACGGCGATGCTCCGCCGTGTGGTGTGGCGCGCCGCCACTCCCCTCGGCTAGGTGTGGTGACGATGCGCCCTGGCCGTTGATCCACTGGCGAACGATCCTGATTAGATTGAAGACATCCCTTCACGTGATTGAATACGGGCCGCAGATCCACCATCGTGCGGTCGCGTGAGTGAGTGGGTTGTCGAGCGCGGTAGACCGTGGATCTTTGATCCAACGGTCAGCAGAGCGTACCGATTCATTACCCGCGTCAATCTAATCCTGTGCGCTGGAATCAGATCGGACGGCTCAGATTAGACGGTACCCCTTCAGCTGGGTCGGTTTACAATTGAGCCGTTTAGTTGATTTAGAACCCGTGGTCCACATTTAGGGAAACTTGAGTCTCGGTTACATTTACGCCTGGGCCCCTGACTTCTCTGGAAATCGAGGCCCAGTCCAGAGAAGATTAAAAATAGAGAAATAATATTAGAAATTTGTTTTTAATACAAAAACAAATCTAGAAACTTGTAAAATTCATAGAAATTCCATTTTTGATCCAAATTGAGCCATTCCAATTTCTAAAATTTTGTAATAAGATTCTCTATCATTTAGTGCCTCTGTTTTGACATGAAAACAGTAAAAAAAATTAATTTATCATCTAATCCTATTTCAATCACATTAAACCTTAGGAAATTCATAACTTGAAATCTATAACTCCAAATTTAATGATTCCAGTTCCTATGAACTCATTTTAATGTGTAGATTTTTACTGTATATTTTATTTATATGTTTGATGTGATGTTAATTTATGCTATACTATGTATGTATTGTGTTGATGCGAGTAGGCGAGCAAGCCACTATGGATTCTGAGGTTCAACAAGTAGAAGTAGCTGAGCAGGAGCTCATTGAAGGCAAATTGTGCCCTTGATCACTTACTTTATCCCAGCCATGTTCTTATTAATTTTAATGATCTACATAGGTTAATTTTGATGGGATCCTTTAGGTTACCCCAGTTTTGGTTATCTTTATACCTTGTTCACCACTGAAATATTTTTGGGTAGTACTTGCTATTGCTTTATGTGGATTGGGTATGGAGATACAACATTCATGATTACTCTTTTATTATCTTGTTATTATTACTGTTCATGTTAAGATCATTAAATTAATTGGAACATGGAGCGACCACCCGGGAAAACAGTGCTACCATAAGGGTTTAATGGGACGCCCTTGGCCGATTAACTAGGAAAGCTAGTGGAGGTCTTCCTTACCCGAAACGGGCAAGGGCAGTAGGGGAGTGGTCAGTGTAGGGAGGTCCTTTGGTTGATTTTGCTGCGATGGCGGTCAGACGAGGGATTCCTGCACTGGAGCTTCCTATAAACTATAGCGGGATTTCTGAAGCTAGTGGAACTTTGTAAAGGCCTCGTAGTGTTGCCCTGTCTCGCCTCCTCGGTAGAGGTGTATGGGATTGGCTGTCTCTTGGCAGATGGGTAATTTGACTTGTGGGTAAAGATGCGCAACCTCTGCAGAGTGTAAAACTAGTATACTAGCCGTGCTCACGGTCATGAGCGGCTCGGACCCTCACATGATTAATTTATGGAACTTAAATTTAATTTGACATTTGCATCGCATTTGGGATTATTTTACTATTACTTTTCTTTATTATCATTAAGGTTTGGTATTTACTTACACTTAGTAATTGCTAATAAAATTTTGACCAAATTATAAAAGCAATGCTCAGCCTCAGCCTTTATTTCATTGATCAGCCTTACACATCATGAACTCCCACCTTTGGTGAGTTCATGTCACATTATTCCCCACGACTTGTTGAGCTATGAACGTATGTGAGCTCACTCTTGCTGTCTCACACCCCCCACAGGAGAAGAACAGGTGGTCGAAGAGGAGCCGCCTAACACTGAGGCATTCGACTTGATCTAGGTGGCATTTCTCAGTTGACATTGGCGACGACGATCCTTAGTTCGTTTTATGGTTATACTTTTATTTTGTAATAAGTCTTCCACTATGTAATAAATACTTTGATGTATCGTGACATTTATCTCTATACACTCTGTTATTATATATGTTGTCTTTTTGGCGCATGTATGAGATGCACCCGGCTTTGTTCCTTAAATCCGCGTGTGACAGAAGTGGTATCAGAGCAAATGTTGACTGTAGGACGGAACCTAGATAGAATGGACAAACCCTTACCTACTTATCTCATTCTGATTCATTCTACACTCACCTTACTCTGATTCTTTCTGCACTTATCTTGATCTTGTCTCACCTTCTACTGTTCTACTCTGACCATTCTTACCTTTTCTACTCTAAGACAAGATGGATTTCACACCTTGGAATCCCTACCTCTATGACAGTCTTAAGAGTTAGGGAGCCTAAGACAAAATCAAAACTATTTTCTATATTTAAAAATGTTGTTTGATTGTTCTGATGATCAATGCCTGATTTGCTTCTTTGATTGATTGAGATATTATATAAGGACATCTTAGCATGTACCACCATAAGGTAATAAATTAGCTATGGTAGGTAGAACATTAATCTGCTTAGCTAATAAATCCCCCAAAGTAACACGATTCGTAATTACTACTTGCCTTGTCTGCTGCTCTCTCTTACCATATGTATCTAACTCAGATGGTCAATACCAGGAGGGGTGGTGGAATTGATTTGCCTCCTAATCGACACACTCGAAGGATATATAGACAACCTCAGCCATAGCCAGCAGAGATGAATCCTCCTAATCCTCCACTAGGCGGAGTTGATCCACTGATGGCAGCACAGATGGCGGTGATGCAGCAAATGGCGGACACTATGGCTGATATGCGTGCCCAGATGCAGCAAGAACGCCAGGAGATGCGTCAGGAAAGAGAAGATATACGCCAGGAGTTGCACCAGGAGAGAGAGGAGATACGCCAGGAGAGAAGGGCGCAACAACAGCAGCTACAACAACAACTTCAACAACAGCAGCAAGTGCCATTGCCTCCACCACCACCACCAGTTCCACCTCGTGATAAGCACCGGGAGTTTATGAGTCATAAGCCACCGACCTTCGCCAGTTCGCCAGATCCCCTAGCTGCAGATGATTGGTTGAAGTCAATTGAGAAGATGCTCAACATCGCCCAATGCTCAGACCAGGAGAAAGTTCTTTATGCCTCAGGTCGTCTGACAGGTCCTGCTGCTGACTGGTGGGATTCTTATACTGCTGCCCATGATGCTGCTGATACTATTACTTGGGCAGAGTTCAGTACACAGTTCAGGAACTACCATATTCCAGCTGGTATGATAAAGATCAAGAAGGAGTTTCTGTCATTGAAGCAAGGCAACATGTCGGTCAGCGAGTACAGAGACAAATTTATTTAGCTGTCGAGATATGCTCCGGAGGAGGTTGCTGAGGATGAGAGGAAGCAGAAGCACTTTATTGAAGGACTTAATGGACCCTTGCAGTATGCACTGGTGGCACACACATTTCCCTCATTTCAGAGGCTACTGGATAAGGCTCTTGCTATTGAACACAAGCGTGTTCAACTGGGTGATTTGAAGAGGAAGGCTATCTCACAGGGACAGGGTAGCAGCAGTGTTCGTCCCCGCTACGTACCGCCACAGGGCACACCGACTCGACCAGGAGGACCACGCCCAGTTCAGTATGCTCCACAGGGCTCTCCACGGACACCTACTCGTGAGGCTACTCCCACGGGCACCCCGACGAGGTCTACAGGACAGAAGACTGGGCCTACATGCTTCAAGTGCAGTCAGATTGGGCACTATGCTAATGCTTGTCCTATGGGAAATTCTGGTACACCAGCTAAGAACAAGCAGCAGACTCCTGGCAAGGGATATTCTATAGCTAGGGTGAATCAAGTCAGTGTTGATGATACTCCTGATGGTGCTGACATCGTACTCGGTATGTTTTACATTAATGCCATTCCTGCAACCATATTATTTGATTCTGGTGCTACACATTCATTCATGTCTGCTCGATATGCCAACACTAATGAGATACCACTGCTAAATATGAGAAAACCAATGATAGTAATTACACCTAAAGGGCCTATTGAGGCAAATCAAATGACACGTAGATTGACATTGTCAATTATGGGGAGAGAATTTGGAGCTACGACTATAATATTAGAGGCCAGCAGTATAGATCTGATTCTTGGTATGTCATGGTTAAGGAAGGCAAAGGCCATTATAGCATGTGGTAGAGGTACTATAGAGCTTACTAGTCCTAAAGGAGAAACATTTCAAGTTAATATCGCAGTAACCACCTCATCCAAGCGTGCAATGTTCTTTATACCTGAGGAGTTCGTTGGTGATAACATCCGGGTGGTTAGAGATTTTCCGAATGTCTTTCCAGAGGAGTTACCAGGGATGCCACCAGATAGGGAAGTTGAGTTTGTGATTGAACTTTTACCTAGAACTGCCCCTATTTCTAAGCGACCATACAGGATGGCTATAGAAGAACTGAAGGAGCTTAAGAAGCAGTTAACTGAGTTACAAGAAGCGGGGTACATTCATTCGAGTTCCTCACCTTGGGGAGCACCGGTGTTATTCGTATAGAAGAAGGATGGATCGCAACGAATGTGCGTGGACTATAGATCACTTAATGATGTCAATGTGAAGAACAAGTATCCATTACCCCGTATTGAGGATTTGTTTGATCAGATGAGAGGAGCCAGGGTATTCTCGAAGATTGATCTCCGATCGGGATACCATCAGATGAAGATTAGACCCTCAGATATTCCTAAGACGGCTTTCTCAACCCGATATGGATTATATGAGTTTACTGTTATGTCATTTGGATTAACCAATGCACCAGCTTATTTCATGAACTTGATGAATAAGGTGTTTATGGAGTATTTGGACAGATTCGCCGTGGTGTTTATAGACGATATTCTTATCTATTCTAAGAGTGAAAGTGATCATGAACAACATTTAAGGTTGGTGCTACAGAAGCTGCGAGATAATCAACTCTACGCTAAGTTCAGCAAGTGCGAGTTTTGGATTGACAAGGTGTCATTCCTTGGTCATATTATTTCCAATGGAGGAATAGCAGTGGATCCTGCTAAAGTGAAGGAGATAATGGAGTGGAGAGTGCCCACTACAGTTACTGAGATTCGGAGTTTCATGGGACTCGCAGGATATTATCGGAGATTTATTGAAGGGTTCTCTAAGATTGCCAAGCCTATGACCTCGCTTTTGGAGAAAGGAAGAGAATTCAAGTGGAATGAGAAATGCCAAGAAAGCTTCGATCAATTGAAGGAGAGATTGATGTCACCGCCAGTATTGATTATGCCAGATCTACAGAAGGGATTTGACATTTATTGTGATGCATGTGGCCAAGGATTGGGATGTGTGCTTATGCAAGAAGGACATGTGATCGCCTATGCATCTCGTCAGTTGCGGAAACATGAATTGAACTACCCCACTCATGATTTAGAGCTGGCAACAGTTGTGCATGCACTTAAGATTTGGAGACACTACATTATGGGAACTAAGTGCCAAGTATACACGGATCATAAGAGCTTGAAGTACATATTCACTCAGAAGGATCTCAACCTTAGGCAACGCCGTTGGTTGGAGCTTATTAAGGACTATGACTTGGAGATTCATTACCACCCAGGCAAGGCAAATTTGGTTGCAGATGCCTTGAGTCGGAAGGAGCATGCTCACTCCGCTTTCGTTGTCCAGCTACCTGATGAATTAGCAAAAGATTTTGAGAGGCTCAACCTGGGAATTGTTACACATACGGAAGGAGTTACCATCGAATTGGAACCTACCTTGGAGCAAGAAATTCGTAAAGGTTAGATTGGTGATGCTAAGATTCAGGAGATCAAGGATCTGATAACAGAGGGTAGAGGCCCGGAGTTCACAGAGGATGAGCAAGGCACCATATGGTTCAAGAATCGGATCTGTGTTCCCGATATTGGTAGTCTTCGGGAAACCATATTGAAGGAGGCACATGACTCAGTTTATTCTATCCAACCTGGGAGTACTAAGATGTATCAGGATTTGAAGAAAAAGTATTGGTGGTATGGACTGAAGAGAGATGTGGCTGCACATGTGGCTATGTGCGATGTGTGCCAAAGAGTTAAAGCTGAACACCAGAGGCCAGCCGGACTACTGCATCCACTGAAGATACTTGAGTGGAAATGGGAAGAGATTGGCATGGACTTCATTGTTGGATTACCCCGCACGTCTGTTGGGTATGATTCTATATGGGTAATTTGGACAGGCTAACTAAAGTAGCCCACTTTATTCCAGTGAAGACCACGTATTCAGGAGCCAAGTTGGCAGAGTTGTACATGGCACAGATTGTCTGCCTGCATGGTGTGCCAAAGAAGATTGTGTCAGACCGGGGATCACAGTTTACTTCTCGGTATTGGAAGAAGTTGCACGAGTCCTTGGATACAAGATTGAATTTTAGTTCGGCTTACCATCCCCAAACTGATGGGCAGACTGAGAGGACTAACCAAGTGCTGGAAGATATGTTAAGAGCTTGTGCTCTTAAACATGGTGGAAGTTGGGATAAGAGTTTGCCTCATGCGGAGTTCTCTTATAATAATAGCTATCAGGCCAGTTTGAAGATGTCACCGTTTGAGGCTTTATATGGCAGAAAGTGCAGGACCCCACTGTATTGGGATCAAACTGGTGAAAGGCAGTTGTTTGGACCTGAAATTATACAAGAAGCAGAGGAACAAGTCCAACAAATAAGGGAGAATTTGAGAACTGCACAGTCAAGACAGAAGAGCTATGCTGATACCCGGAAAAGACTTCTTGAGTTTAAAGAGGGTGATTATGTCTATTTGAAGGTGTCACCACTCCGGGGTATGAGAAGGTTCAAAGTCAAAGGAAAGTTGTCCCCTCGCTTTATTGGACCCTTCTTGATCTTAAAGCGAGTGGGAGAGGTTGCATACCAATTGGAGTTACCGGATCATCTTGCGGATGTTCATGATGTTTTTCATGTATCTCAGCTGAAGAAATGTCTTAGGGTACCTGAAGAGCAGTTGCCAATGGAGAACCTTAGTGTTCAAGAAGATTTGACTTATGTTGAGTACCCCATCAAGATTTTGGATACTTTGACTCGAGTCACGAGGAATAAGGTTATAAAGATGTGCAAAGTGCAATGGAGCCACCACGGTGAAGACGAAGCAACCTTGGAGAGAAGAAGAGCTTCACATAGATTTTCCTCACCTTTTCCCTAGATCTTCCTAAATCTCGAGGACGAGATTATTTGTAAGGGGGGCAGGATTTGTAATACCTAAATTTGTAAATCATATGATAAGAGACTATTTCCTTTATTTATATGTGTGTACCATGTCTAGTTACTACCACATGTGAATAAACACCATCAAAAGGGGAATTAAATTATCAATAACACCCAAATAAACCATGCATCATGCTGAGTTTTTACTTGATTATGCATTTATGGCTAATAAAATAAAGGTATTATTAATATGTTAATAGCCACATGGAATTTAAATTCTATCTTGGAAAACAAAACTCCAAAGAAATATGGAGGAGAAATGAAATATTTTGGGATAAAAATAAATATATATTAAAAAAAACATATGCTATTCTTATATTAGAGAAATAAATTTGAACATGTGATCAATGGTGAAATTCATAGCAAGATCCACACTCAAATTTGAAATTTAAAAAAATGAAAAGGAAAAGAAAAATAAAACAGAAAAGAATAAAAAGAAAATGAGCCAGAACCCGAATTGGGCCCAAACTCACCTGGCCCGTGTCGCGTTTACTCCCCTGCGCGGCCCATCTTCTTAATGCAGACGCGTGCCGACAGGCAGGCCCTACGGGTCGGTCACACGCGCGCTCGCCTGACCATTTGCACACACGCGCTTTGTCCCACTGCTCCGCGGGTCTCGCTCGTCAGGGCGCATTCTCCTTCTTCACAACGGCATCCGCAGCCGTCGCCGCCATTGCCGGGAGCAGGGACGACCTCTTCCCCTCTTCCCGACCTGGACTCCAGGAGATAAAAGGGGTTCTCGTGACCCGTTCTTTCCCCCTCCCAACTTCTCGCCCACTCGCGCCGCGTCGGTTAACCTCGCCGCAGAACGTCGCCGCGTTCATCCAGATAGGGGTCCGCCGCCGGTGAAACTCCTCTGCACCGGTGTTCTACCCCCGGCACGTGGTCGAGTAGTTGCGCCAGCGTCCGGGTGACCCGTCCGTGCCTTCGGGACAAGCTGGGAGACCCCGCACTGGCGGGAATTGCTCGCCGTACTCCGTCGCCGCCGCGGGGGCCGCACTGCGCCATCGATAGGCGTACTCCCCAGCCTAGTTCCTGGTATGACACCACGACTAGCCTCACCACCCTCTGTTCTTCGTTTTGCTCTAGAATTTGTGTAGTGGTTCGCACTGGGGGTCGGATCGGGACGCGCGACAGCGATGCTCCGCTGTGCGGTGTGGTGCGCCGCCACTCCCCTTGGCTAGGTGTGGTGACGATGCGCCCTGGCCGTTGATCCACTGGCGAACGATCCTGATTAGATTGAAGGCATCCCTTCGCGTGATTGAATAAAGGCCGCAGATCCACCATCGTGCGGTCGCGTGAGTGAGTGGGTTGTCGAGCGCGGTAGACCATGGATCTTTGATCCAACGGTCAGTAGAGCGTATCGATTCATTACCCGCGTCAATCTAATCCTGTGCGCTGGAATCAGATCGGTCGGCTCAGATTAGACGGTACCCCTTCAGCTGGGTTGGTTTACAATTGAGCCCCTATGTTTAGTTGATTTAGAACCCGCGGTCCACATTTAGGGAAACTTGAGTCTCGGTTACATTTACGCCTGGGCCCCTGACTTCTCTGGAAATCGAGGCCCAGTCTAGAGGAGATTAAAAACAAAGAAATAATATTAGAAATTCGTTTTTAATACAAAAACAAATCTAGAAACTTGTAAAATTCATAGAAATTCCATTTTTGATCCAAATTGAGCCATTCCAATTTCTAAAATTTTGTAATAAGATTCTCTATCATTTAGTGCCTCTGTTTTGACATGAAAACAGTAAAAAAAATTAATTTATCATCTAATCCTATTTCAATCACATTAAACCTTAGGAAATTCATAACTTGAAATCTATAACTCCAAATTTAATGATTCCAGTTCCTATGAACTCATTTTAATGTATAGATTTTTACTGTATATTTTATTTATATGTTTGATGTGATGTTAATTTATGCTATACTATGTATGTATTGTGTTGATGCGAGTAGACGAGCAAGCCACTGTGGATTCTGAGGTTCAGCAAGTAGAAGTAGCTGAGCAGGAGCTCATTGAAGGCAAGTTTTGCCCTTGATCACTTACTTTATCCCAGCCATGTTCTTATTAATTTTAATGATCTGTATAGGTTAATTTTGATGGGATCCTTTAGGTTACCCCAGTTTTGGTTATCTTTATACCTTGTTCACCACTGAAACATTTTTGGGTAGTACTTGCTATTGCTTTATGTGGATTGGGTATGGAGATACAACATTCATGATTACTCTTTTATTATATTGTTATTATTACTGTTCATGTTAAGATCATTAAATTAATGGGAACATGGAGCGATCACCCGGGAAAACAGTGCTACCACAAGGGTTTAATGGGACGCCCTTGGCTGATTAACTAGGAAAGCTAGTGGAGGTCTTCCTTACCCGAAAGGGGCAAGGGCAATAGGGGAGTGGTCAGTGTAGGGAGGTCCTTGGGTTGATTTTGCTGCGATGGCGGTCAGGCGAGGGATTCCTGCACTGGAGCTTCCTATAAACTGTAGCGGGATTTCTGAAGCTAGTGGAACTTTGTAAAGGCCTCGTAGTGTTACCCTGCCTCGCCTCCTCGGTAGAGGTGTATGGGATTGGCCGTCTCTTGGCAGATGGGTAACATGACTTATGGGTAAAGATGCGCAACCTCTGCAGAGTGTAAAACTAGTATACTAGCCGTGCTCACGGTCATGAGCGGCTCGGACCCTCACATGATTAATTTATGGAACTTAAATTTAATTTGACATTTGCATCGCATTTGGGATTATTTTACTATTACTTTTCTTTATTATCATTAAGGTTTGGTATTTACTTACACTTAGTAATTGCTAATAAAATTTTGACCAAATTATAAAAGCAATGCTCAGCCTCAGCCTTTATTTCATTGATCAGCCTTACACATCATGAACTCCCACCTTTGGTGAGTTCATGTCACATTATTCCCCACGACTTGTTGAGCTATGAACGTATGTGAGCTCACTCTTGCTGTCTCACACCCCCCACAGGAGAAGAACAGGTGGTCGAAGAGGAGCCGCCTAACACTGAGGCATTCGACTTGATCTAGGTGGCGTTTCTCAGTTGACATTGGCGCCGACGATCCTTAGTTCGTTTTATGGTTATACTTTTATTTTGTTATAAGTCTTCCACTATGTAATAAATACTCTGATGTATCGTGACATTTATCTCTATACACTCTGTTATTATATATGTTGTCTTCTTGGCGCATGTATGAGATGCACCCGGCTTTGTTCCTTAAATCCGGGTGTGACACTCAAGCAGGCCCCAAGAGCATGGTATAAATGCCTAAGAGATTTTCTTATCATTAATGGCTTCAAAGTCGGTAAGGCCGATCCTACTCTCTTTACTAAAACTATTGCAAATGATTTGTTTGTATGCCAAATTTATGTTGATGATATCATATTTGGGTCTACTAACAAATCTATTTGTGAAGAGTTTAGTAGGATCATGGTACAAAAATTCGAGATGTCTATGATGGGAGAGTTGAAGTATTTTCTAGGATTTCAAGTCAAGCAACTCCAAGAGGGCACCTTCATCAGCCAAACGAAGTACATTCAAGATATACTCACCAAGTTTGGAATGAAGGATGCCAAGCCCATCAAGACACCCATGGGAACCAATGGGCATCTCGACCTCGACACGGGAGGTAAATCCGTAGATCAAAAGGTATACCGGTCGATGATAGGATCTTTACTCTATTTATGTGCATCTCGATCAGACATTATGCTTTCTGTATGCATGTGTGCAAGGTTCTAAGCTGGCCCTAAGGAAGTTCACCTTAGGGCCGTGAAGCGAATCTTGAGATATTTAGTTCAAACACCTAAGTTTGGTCTTTGGTACCCCAAGGGATCCTCTTTTGATTTATTAGGATATTCCGATGCTGATTGGGTAGGGTGTAAGATTGATAGGAAGAGCACATCAGGGACTTGTCAGTTTTTGGGGAGATCCCTGGTGTATTGGGCTTCAAAGAAACAAAACTCAATAGCTCTTTCTACCGCCGAAGCCGAGTACATTGCCGTAGGCCATTGTTGCACAATTGCTTTGGATGAGGCAAACCCTTAGGGACTATGGCTACGAATTTAGCAAAGTCCCTCTTCTATGTGATAATGAGAGTGCAATCCGCATGGCGGATAATCTCGTTGAACACAGCTGCACTAAGCACATAGCCATTCGGTATCACTTTTTGAGAGATCACCAACAAAAGGGGGATATCGAGATAGCCTATATTAACACCAAAGATCAATTGGCTGATATCTTTACCAAGCCTTCAGATGAGAAAACCTTTACCAAACTTAGGAATGAGCTGAATATTCTTGATTCTAGGAATTTTGATTGATTCTTTGCACATATAGCTCATTTATATACCTTTGATCATATCTCTTTTTATGTCTATGACTAATGTGTTTTCAAGTGTCATCTTATGCTTAGTCATAGAATTTAAAGGGAAATGGAGTATTTGGCAAAAACGACGCTTCCACTCAACTCCATCGATATTTGCCGGTACTCCGCATCGCTCTCCACTTTGGTATAATCTTCACTCATCTCTATTTATTTGCCATTGGGGAGAAAGTAAAAGGGCTTATATTTCACTCACAAGTATCAGTTTTTGGTGATTCATGCCAAAGGGGGAGAAAGTATGAGCCCAAAGCAAAAGGACCGCACCACCACCGAATTTTAAAAATGAAGTTTTTCAAATTGATATCTTATTGTGTTCAAAAGGGGGAGAAAGTAGTATCTTCAAAACTTGCAAAACCCTCTTGAACACTAAGAGGAGAATTTTATTTAGGGGGAGTTTTGTTTAAGTCAAAGGAAAAGCATTTGAAACATGGGGAGAAAATTTCAAATCTTGAAAATACTTCTTTCAATCTTATTCATGTATCTTTGACTATTTGCAAAATGTTTTGAAAAGAATTTTACAAAGGATTTGCAAAAACAAAACTAGTGGTGCAAATGAGGTCCAAAATTTTAAATAAGAAGAAAACCATCCATGCACATCTATTGAAATAAGTATATTAGTTTCAATTCCAAGCAACCTTTGCACTTACTTTATGCAAACTAGTTCAATTCAGCACTTATATATTTGCTTTGGTTTGTGTTGGCGTCAATCACCAAAAAGGGGGAGATTGAAAGGGAAATAGGGTCAAACCTTTTCCAATATGAATTTTGGTGGTTGAATTGCCCAACACAAACAATTGGACTAACTAGTTTGTTCTAGATTATGAGTTCTACAGGTGCCAAAGGTTCACAACAAACCAATACAAAGTCAAAAGAAAGGGTTCAAAACAAAGGAGCAAAGTATACCGAAGGCAGCCATGGTATGGCGCACCAGACTGTCCGGTGTGCCACCGGACAGTGTCCAGTGCACCACCAGATAGTGTCCGGTGCACTAGGGAGGAACGACTCTGAACTTGCCAGCTTCGGGAATTTTGGAGGCCGCTCCGCTATAATTCACCGGACTGTTCGGTGTACCACCGGACTGTCCGGTGTGCCAGCGGAGCAACGGCTACTTCACGCCAACGGTCGCCTGCAAGTGAACGGTAAAAGAAAACAGTGCGCGCCTGCGCGCGCAGAAGTCAGAGCAGGCGCCAGAAGGCGCACCGGACAGTCTACAGGACCTGTCCGGTGCACCACCGGACTGTCCGGTGGCCCCAATTGTCAGAGCTCCAACGGTCGGAACCCAACGGCCTGGTGACGTAGCTGGCGCACCAGACAGTGTCCAGTGCGCCATACGATAGAAGCCTTCACCAACGGCCATATTGGTGGTTGGGGCTATAAATACCCCCAACCACCACTCTTCAAGGCATCCAAGTTTCAACCATTTGCATTCAATACAAGAGCTCTAGACTTCATTCCAAGACACAAAATAAGAGATCAAATCCTCTCCCAAGTCCAAAGTTCATTCCAATCAAATAGTGACTAGAGAGAGCGACATTTGTGTTCTTTTTAGTTCTTGCGCTTGGATCGCTTTTCTTCTTCTTTCTTTCTTGATCCCAACTCAATTGTAATCAAGGCAAGAGACACCAATTGTGTGGTGGTCCTTGTGGGGACTTGGTGTCCCGATTGATTGAGAAGAGAAGCTCACTCGGTCTAGGTGACCGTTTGAGAGAGGGAAAGGGTTGAAAGAGACCCGGTCTTTGTGACCACCTCAATGGGGAGTAGGTTTGCAAGAACCGAACCTCGATAAAATAAATCACCGCGTCTGACTCTTCATTTGCTTGTGATTTGTTTCGCCCTCTCTTTCGGACTCGATTATATTTCTAACGCTAACCCCCGGCTTGTAGTTGTGCTTAAGTTTGTAATTTTCAGATTCTGCCTATTCACCCCCCTCTAGGCGACTTTCACAATTCTAGATCGTTCATCACCGTGGACCCATTAGGGCACAAGTAGCAGTGAAACAGGACTGACGTCATGACTAATGTCTAGGATTGCCTCGCCTTTGCCACTGTTGTTCTAGTCCATGTCACTAGGACATAGGAGGCCTTGTCGTGGCCAGCTTTGGAGTTCCCTCGGTGTTGGAGAGGATCTAGATGTTGGTGACCATTGGGGTATGAATGACAATGGTCCTCGCCCACTTCTTCAACCGATGGTAGCACCCACTTCGTTAGCACAACCACACCATGTGGATGTACACAAGGGTAAATGACCTGACATGTTCCGAACAAAAGGAGCTTAAGCTTGTCATAGCATCATCATGTACACAAATAACATACTACAAAGAGCATAGTCACATTCTAACATATATACAAGTGAAGCTCTAGTATATACATGGTGAAATGCAAATGTAGATATATTACAAAATGCAAAGAAAAGCAAAGAGAAAAATGCACAACTAAAAGGGAAAACACACACCCAACTCCCCTTGTAAATGTGCAAAAGTGGACTGATCAAGGGGTTTTGTGAGGATATCTGCAAGTTCTGTGTGGGTATAAACATGGTGAAGATCAATGTCCTCTTTCTCATAATCATCTCTGAGAAAATGAAAGCAAATATCGATGTGCATGGTCTTAGAATGCAGCACAAGATTTTTGACAACGCTAATGGCACTCATGCTATCATAAAGCAGAGGCACACGAGAAAATTCCAAGCCAAAATTCCTCAAAGTAACCATTATCCAAAGAAATTGCGAGCAACAGCTAGCGGCAGCAGCATACTCAACCTCTATGGTAGACTAGGCAATGCTAGACTGTTTGCCAGAAGACCAAGAAACCAGGGAGGAACCCAAAAATTGGCAAGTTCCAGAAATCGACTTGCGATCCAAGTGGCATCCCGCAAAATCAACATCTGAATAACCGCACAAAGACAGAATAGAAAAAGAGAAGTACCATAAACCAAACTCACGAGTGTAACGTAGGTACCTCTTAATCCGTTTGATAGTCTATCTACTATAAGCATGTGGGGAAGCCTAAAATTGAGTCCACAGACACACTACAAAGTGTATGTCTGGCCTCGTCGCCGTCAAGTATAGAAGGGAGCCGATCATGCTCCTGTACTCCTTATGGTCCACCGGATCGTTATCCATAGAGCCCATTTTAAAACCCTTTGCAAGCAAGAAAGATTTCAAATGCTCATACGAGGCTCTAGGGGCTTGTTTCAAACCATACAAAGCTTTTTGAAGTTTAAAAACATGGTTTGGAAACTTGGAACTCTCAAAACTAGGAGGCTACCTCACATAAACCTCTTCCTCTATATACTCATTTAAGAAAGCACCTTTGACATCCATTTCAAAAGTTTTAAACCCTTCAAAGCAGCAAAAGCAAGAATGAGTCTAATGGCTTCTAAATGGGCTATAGGGGCAAAGGTTTCCCCATAATCAATACCCTCTAACTAGTGAAACCCTTGGGCAACAAACCTCGCCTTGTTTCTCACTACCAACCCATTCTCACTTTGCTTGTGTTTTGAAAACCCATTTTGTATCGATGGGATTGCAGTTCGAAGGAGGTGGCATCAAAACCTAAACCTAGTTTCTCTCAAAATTTTCAAGCTCCTCAGGCATAACATTGACATAGTTAGAATGAGAAAAAGCGTGCACAACATCCTAGGGCTCAAAAGAAGCAACCAAAGTTGAGTGAGAGAAGTGGGACATCTCATCATACCTAGAGCGAGTGACTCGCTCATGAAGCTCACCAATCATCAGTTGAGGAGGATGAGCGCACTGGATGTGGCATGGAGCCCCTCTCACAGGTAGCCTCCCTCTCAGCGGTAGCCTCAACTCCAGGCTCGACGCCCTCCAGCTTGAGTGGACCCTAAGTGGTGGAAATAGACATGTTGGGTCTTTCGTCCGAGGTCATCGACGTAGGCTCAACCGGGGCAATCAATAGAGTCAGCTCAAGATCACCCCTGTCGGCGTCAGGCGTGCTCCTCCTCCTTCAAAACACTATCAGAAGACCGTGAATCAAACTTGTCCAAATTACCCTACTTCAAAACAAAGCATCTATAGCCAAACACACTAAAATGTCTAACCTTGGGTGACCGTCCAAATCACAGCTCATAAGAAGTCTTGTTTAGAAAAAGCACGAAGAAAGATGCGATTGGACACATGGCAGGCAATGTTGATCGCTTCGGCCCAAAATCACCTAAGAGTCTTATGCTCATCGAGCATCCTTCTGGCCATCTCAATAAGGGTCCAATTCTTGGTTCAACAATACCATTCTGCTGGGGCACATATGCAGAGGAAAATTGATGCTTGAGTCATAAAGAAGCACAAAAGGTCTTAAAATGAGAGTTTTTGAATTATGTGCCATTGTCACTGTTAATCACTCTCATGACATTGTGGGGAAACTCATTTAGCAAGCTAAGAATCAAATCCCAAGCATGAGTAAAAGCATCATCCTTCTACACCATAAAGAACACCCAAGAATAGCGAGAAAAGTCATCGACAACCACAATCACATACCACTTCCCCTCAAAAGAGCAAACCCAAGGTAGGCCATTAGTGTCCATATGAAGCAACTCGTCGGGCTGCAAGGTCATCACCTTAGTGACTGAGGAATGGGAAGTAACAACCATTTTTCCATTATGGCAAGGGTGATAGACAAGACCTTTCTTAAATTTCAATTGGGCAATCCTTTGATAAGGTCAAGTGAGCTCAAGTGACACAAAAGATTGAAGCTCAGATGACCTAGCCTCCTATGCCACTTCCAAATCAAAGACGAAGATCCTACAAAAGGACACCGAGAGGGGTCGGGCGAATGAGAAAAATCAGCTCAAAAAACTTGACCAAATGAGGAGATCCAACAAACAAGATCCCCTAGGCATCCAAAACACGAGAAAGGTCTCTCTTAAAGTGCACTTCATAGTCATCTTCAAGGAGTTGCAAAACAGAAAGCAAATTGAAGTGCAAATTCGAAACCAAAGAAACATCCTTGAGGACAAAGCTCTTAATCACACGAATGGTGCCATGAGAGACCACCTTTCCTCTCGACTTATCCCCGAATGTGATGTATTCCTTACTGATCACAAGATTGAGGTTGGAGAACCATCTAGAGCTTTCAGTCATGTTGTGTGAACAACCAAAATCCATGAGCCATGTGTTCTCCAGGCCTCCATCCTGCATCAATAGAAAGACACGGGGTGAGCAAATGCCACAGAACTAGGGTTTGTAAACTATGAAGGATACCGGTGCTATGGCATTTTCCCATGAAAAGTGTAAGGAAAAACACCAAACATCACTGGTCCCGAAGGGGGATAGCGATCACCACGAGAAGGAAATTGTGGTCCGCTAGGGAAGTGAGAACCAGGGACTCTGCCACGGGGTTCTTGGCCATATGGCACATGACTAGCACTCCGCCGGGCATAACCACCACGTGGTCTCACTGCCTAAGGCCTAGTAGCATGAGGCAAAGCAACTCTAGGCCTCGCAAGATATCTCTGAACAGGAAGATCATGAACACCATAAGAAGGGTGGTTTATGTTCCTTTTGCTTCACTCAGAAATCCATCTATCATCTCTCTTCCTCCTAATGTGGGAAGCATACAAATGTCCATCCCTCTCACAATACTCATAATGGAACCTCACCTCTTGTCGGGTACCATAATTAGGGGTACCCCCAACGCTCCTAATCATGGCTGGTAAACACCCTCAGACCAACTGACGGGTGCAGTTCAAGTCAAGGCTTCGTCTACCCAAGGGACGCGACCTCACCCGAGCCAGCCTCGGGCTGGAGCAGTAGTCCTAGACGAGTTCACGCCTCGCCCAAGGGCCTCCTCAGGCAGCGGGCACCCCCTCGGCTCTCCCGAAGCCCGGCTCGGGAAGGCTTCGTTGTGAAGCAACCTTGGCCAGACCGCCTCATCGACCGACCGCTTTGCAGGCTCATTCAATGCAGGGGACGCCTGACGCCGTATCCTGACACACGCGCCTCAGTCGGCCAGGCCGAAGTGATCGCAGTCACTTTGCCCCTCCTCTTTATTGTCTGATGTGACAGGAACAGCGATGCTCGCTCTGCTCCGACTGCCGTGTCAACCACCCAGGCAACGACTGACAACAAGTCACGATCAACCATCGAGTTTGGCCTCGAGCGCAATAGGAAGCTCCGCCTCGCCCGACCTCAGGCTCCGGCCTCGGGGGGAGGTCTCCGCCTCGCCCGACCTCAGGCTCCGGCCTCGGGAGGAGGTCTCCGCATCGCCCGACCCTCAGACTCGGCCTCAACCTCGGTCTTGGGAGGAATCGCGTCCTCGCCCGACCCCAGCCTCGGCCTCAAGAAAAGTCTCTGCCTCGACTGACCTTGGGCTCGGACTGACCGCGCCAACAGGGGAAACATCATTACCCTATTCCTAGCCTGCTCAGGCTACATAAAACAAGATCAGCGTCCCATCTGGCTTACCCCAGTGACGGGTAATGATGGTGCCCCGCGTGCACCATGACGTCGGTGGCTCTCAACCCATTACGGCAGCAAGGAGACGTCAGCAGGATCCTTGCCGCACTGCCAGCTGTGCTCCTACAGGACTCAGGCGCTCCTCCGACGGCCACGCTATCACGTGTACAGGACCCAAGCTCTCCCCCGATAGCCACGTTGGCATGTACAAAGGGCTTAGGCACTCCTCTGCCGGACACGTTAGCGTATAGCTACGCCCCCCGTTGTACGTCTGGACCCTCTCCTTGCGTCTATAAAAGGGAGGTCCAGGGCCACCCTGAGGGGGGTTTGCGCGGGGGAAAAGGAGCGGACGAACGGGCTCCCGCTCTCTATCTCTCTCTCCCTCACGCGACGCGCTTGTAACCCCTACTACGAGCGGCACCTCTGGTGCAGGATAATACAAGGCTTGTCCCACCTCTTGTGTTCCATCCCGCGCCAACCCATCTGGGCAGGGGCACGCAGCGATTTCACTCGTCGGTCCAAGGACCCCTGGGTCCGAAACGCCGACAGTTGGCGCGCCAGGTAGGGGCCTGCTGCGTGTTAACGAACACCTTCCCATTGAGTTCCAAATGGGGAGTCTTTAGCAATCTCTTCAGCTTGGGACGGTGCTCTGCTTCGGGAGTCTCGAGTTCATGTCCCTCGATGGCAGCTACGACATGGTACTCCTCCCCCCACGGCGCGACGACAACGACGGTCTCCGACTCACCCGGCGGCGGCGAGCCCGGCGACAGCATCTCCCCACGGCGGAAGAGGTGCGCTACGGTCGTCCTCGCCACCCTCCTCGCTGGAGGAGGCGGAGATAAGGCAACCATGGCCACGCAGGAGGCGGCACCTTGATGGCTGTCGCACCAGAGCAAGTCGACAACGCCGACACTCCCCCGAGGGACATGTCGGGCATTGCCCTCGCACCTGAGACGACGGCGGGTGTCACTTCCCCGTGACGTGTCAGCCCCAAGCGGACTGATGACGCTAGCACCCTCGCAAATGATCTGCTGGGCGTTACCCTCGTACCTGAGATGTCGGTGTGCTCCGCTCCCAACGTGATCTCACCACCGTCCATCGACCAAGAGGTATCGTCCGCTTTCCATCCCATACCTTTCCGATTCAGCTTCGATCCACCTAGCGACCTCGCTACGGTGAGCGCCTTCGTAAAGGCGTATCCAAACCTTCCGGGGTACCACATGTGGTCGACCTGGGACTGATTAACTGCCATCTCAATCTTCAGATCAGCGGGTTCCGAGGAAGAGGACGACCCCGACTCTGGTTGGGATTTCTCTGACCTCAGTGACCCCGGTGCCATGCGGGACTTCATGATCGCATGTGACCACTGCCTCTCTGGTTATTCTGATGATGGCCATGACCATGACGACGAAGGTTATGGCCCAAGTTGTGAATGTTTCCACGTCGATCAGGGAGATCACAACGAAGGCAACCACCTCGGTATGCCGGAGGTTGACGATCCCCCTGGGCCCGCATCTCGCGTTGACATCCTGTGGGAGCTAGATGTGGTCCCAGTCCCTATGGGGGTCAGGACATACAGCTCGAGCAAATCCATGAGATGCAGGCCCGGGTCGACGGGGAAGCAGGCCGACTTGTGCAGCTCCGACAGAACATCGAACAGGAGTGGGCAGGCGGAACACTCGCCGGAGAAGCCTGTCATGGGGCCCAAGACATCCGGCGCCGCATCGTCGACAGTGCTAGGGCAGCGCTGCCCCCAGCCGTCAGTGGGTCCAGCCAGGACCTAGCTGCAGCGGTGATGCTACTCCGAGCCATGCCGGAACCATCCACCACCGAGGGACGACGCATCCAGGGCGAACTCAAGGATCTCCTGGAAGGCGCCGCAGTTCGACGAGCCGAGAGCTCCGCCTCCCGGAGGCGAGCTGACCCCTCGGAGCATCACGCGGTGTCCTCCCGATGCATTCGGGAAGCCTCGGTCCATCCCGAGCGCATGCGAGACGAGGTGCCTGCCGCTCGGGATCGCCTCGGCAACGAGCACCATCATCTTAACCATCGAGCTCGCCTCGACGAGAAGGTGCGTCGAGGCTACCATCCCAGGCGTGGGGGACCCTGCAACAGCGAGGAGGATCGCAGTCCTTCGCCCGAACCACCCGGTTCGCGGGTCTTCGGCCGGGCCATACGACGAGCGCTGCTCCCTGCCCGTTTCTGAGCCCCGACTACCATCACCAAGTACTCGGGGGAGACGAGGCCGGAGCTATGGCTCGCGGACTACCGTCTGGCATGCCAGTTGGGAGGGGCGGGTGATGGCAACCTCATCATCCGTAATCTACCCCTTTTCCTCTTCGACGCCGCCCGAGCCTGGCTGGAGCATCTGCCTCCCGCGCAGATCTCCGACTGGGACGATTTGGTCAAGGCTTTCGCGGGAAACTTCCAAGGCACATACGTTCACCCTGGGAACTCATGGGATCTCTGAAGCTGCCGCAAATAGCCAGGGGAGTCCCTCCGAGAGTACATCCGGCGGTTTTTCGAAGCAGCGCACCGAGCTGCCCAACGTTACCGACTCGGATGTCATCGGGGCTTTCCTCGCCGGCACCACTTGCCAAGACCTGGTGAGCAAACTGGGGCGCAAGACTCCCACCCGTGCGAGCGAACTGATGGAGCGAACTGATGGACGTCGCCACCAAGTTTGTCTCGGGTCAGGAGGTGGTCGAAGCCATCTTCCGAAAGGACAAGCAGCCTCAGGGAGAGCCGAAGAAAGATGCCCCCGAGGCGTCCGCCCAGTGGGGCACGAAGAAAAAAGCCAAGAACAAGTCGCAAGTGAAGCGCGATGCCACTGACGTGAATCTCATCGCTGCGGCCGAGCACAGGAACCCTCGGAAACCTCCTGGAGGGGCCGGCGCGTTCGACAAGATGCTCAAGGAGCCATGCCCCTATCACCAGGGGCCTGTCAAGCACACCCTCGAAGAATGTGTCATGCTCCAACGCTACTTCCATAAGACCGGGCCTCCAGCGGAAGATGGCAAGGGCCATGACAACAACAAGAAGGAGGGTGGCAAGGAAGAGGAGTTCCCGAAGGTCCACAACTGCTTCATGATCTACGGCGAGCAGGCGGCGAACGCCTCGGCTCGACACCGCAAGCAGGAGCGCCGGGAGGTCTGCTTGGTGAAGGTGGCAGCGCCAGTCTACCTAGACTGGTTCGACAAGCCTATCACCTTCGACCGAGGCGACCACCCCGACTCCGTGCCAAGCCCAGGAAGGTACCCGCTCGTCGTCGATCTGATCATCAGCAATGTTAGGCTCTCCAAAGTCCTCATGGACAGAGGCAGCAGCCTTAACATCATCTACGCCGAGACCCTAGAACTCTTGGGGGTCGACAGGTCCGAGGTCCGGGCTGGTGCGGCACCCTTCCACAGGATCGTGCCCGGGAAGTGAATCCTACCCCTCGGACGGATCGACTTACCCGTCTGCATCGGGACTCCCTCCAACTTCCGAAAGGAAGCTCTCACCTTCGAGGTTGTCGGGTTCCGAGGAACCTACCATGCGATGTTGGGAAGACCATGCTACGCCAAGTTCATGGCCGTCCCCAACTACACCTACCTCGAGCTCAAGATGCCAGGCCTGAATGGGATCATCACCATCGGATCCACGTACCGCCACGCGTACGAATGCGACATGGAGTGCGTGGAGTACGCTGAGGCCCTCGCCGAGTCCGAGGCCCTCATCGCCGACCTGGAACACCTCTCCAAGGAGGCGCCCGACATGAAGCGGCACGCCGGCAACTTCGAACCAGTTGAGGCGGTCAAGTCCGTCTCTCTCGACCCTAGCAACGACGCCAACAAGAAAGTCCGGATTGGCTCCAAGCTCGACCCTAAATAGGAAGCAGTGCTCGTCGACTTTCTCCACGCGAATGCCAAAGTCTTTGCGTGGAGTCCCTCGGACATGCCCGTCATATCGAGGGATGTCGCCGAGCACTCACTGGACATTAGAGCTGGAGCCCGGCCCGTGAAGCAAACCTTGCACCGTTTTGACGAAGAAAAGCGCAGGGCCATAGGCGAGGAGATCCACAAGCTACTCGTGGCAGGGTTCACCAAAGAGGTATTCCATCCCGAATGGTTAGCTAACCTCATTCTTGTAAGGGAGAAGGATGGGAAATGGAGGATGTGTGTAGACTACACTGGTCTAAACAAAGCATGTCCGAAAGTTCCCTACCCTCTACCTCGCATCGATCAAATTGTGGACTCCACTGCTGGGTGCGAAACTCTGTCATTCCTTGATGCCTACTCAGGCTATCACCAAATCAAGATGAAAGAGTCCGACCAGCTCGCGACTTCTTTCATCACACCTTTTGGCATGTACTGTTACACTACAATGCCATTTGGTTTGAGGAATGCAGGAGCCACCTACCAGAGGTGCATGAACCATGTGTTCGGATAGCACATCGGCAGAACGGTCGAGGCTTACGTTGATGACATCGTTGTCAAGACGAAGAAAGCCTCCGACCTCCTCTCTGACCTTGAAACAACATTCAAGTGTCTGAGAGCGAAAGGCGTGAAACTCAATCCCGAGAAGTGTGTCTTTGGAGTCCCCCGAGGCATGCTCTTAGGATTCATCGTCTCCGAGCGGGGCATCGAGGCCAATCCAGAGAAAATCATGGCCATCACCAACATGGGACCGATCAAAGATTTGAAAGGAGTACAGAGGGTCATGGGATGCCTTGCGGCTCTGAGCCGCTTCATCTCACACCTTGGCGAGAAAGGTTTGCCTCTGTACCGCCTCTTAAGGAAGGCCGAGCGTTTCACTTGGACCCCCGAGGCCGAGGAAGCCCTCGGAAACCTTAAGGCGCTCCTTACAAATACACCCATCCTGGTGCCCCCCGCTGCAGGAGAAGCCCTCTTGATCTACATAGCCGCGACCACTCAGGTGGTCAGCGCCGTGATCATAGTCGAGAGACGAGAAGAAGGGCATACACTGCCTGTCCAGAGGCCAGTCTACTTCATCAGCAAAGTGCTTTCCGAGACCAAAGTCCGCTACCCACAGATCCTGAAGCTGCTCTATGCAGTGATTCTGACACGGCGAAAAGTTGCGACACTACTTCAAGTCTCATCCGGCGACTGTGGTGTCATCCTTCCCCCTGGGGGAGATCATCCAGTGTCGTGAGGCCTCGGGTAGGATAGCAAAGTGGGCAGTGGAGCTCATGGGCGAAACGCTATTTTTCGCTCCTCGGAAGGCCATAAAATCCTAGGTCTTGGCAGACTTCCTGGCTGAGTGGACTGACACCCAGTTACCGACAACTCCAATCCAACCCGAGCTCTGGACCATGTACTTCGATGGGTCACTCATGAAAACAGGAGCAGGCGTTGGCTTGCTCTTCGTTTCACCCCTCAGGAAGCATCTTCGCTACGTCATTCGCCTCCATTTTCTAGCGTCAAACAACTTGGCCGAGTACGAGGCTCTGGTTAACGGGTTGTGCATCGCCGTCGAGCTAGGGGTCCGGTTCCTCGACGCTCGTGGCGACTCGCAACTTGTCATCGACCAAGTCATGAAGAACTCCCACTATCACGACCGGAGGATGGAAGCCTACTACGACGAAGTCCGGCTCCTGGAAGACAAGTTCTACGGGCTGGAGCTCAACCACATCGCCCGACGGTACAACGAGACTGCGGACGAGCTGGCGAAGATAGCCTCGGGGCGGACGACGGTTCCCCCGGACGTCTTCTCCAGAGACCTACATCAACCATCCGTCAAGATCGACGACACGCCCGAGCCGGAGGAAGCCTCGGCCCAGCTCGAGGTACCCTCGGCCGAGCCTAAGGTACCCTCAGCCGAGCCCGAGGAGGCCTCAGCCGAGCCCGAGGTACCCTCGGCTATCGAGGAAGAGACCTTGCCCGTCGAGGAGGAACAGAATGGGGTCACGCCAGATCTGAACTGGCAGACCCCGTACCTGGAATATCTCCTCCGAGGAGAGCTTCCCCTCGACAAGACCAAAGCTCGGCGGCTGGCTCGGCGCGCCAAGTCATTCGTCTTGCTGGATGATGAAAAGGAGCTCTACCACTGCAGCCCCTCGGGCATCCTCCAATGATGCATATCCATCGCCCAAGGACAAGAGCTGTTGCGAGAAATACACTCGAGGGCTTGCGGCCACCACGCAGCGCCTCGAGCCCTTGTGGGGAATGCCTTCCGACAAGGTTTCTACTGGACAACCGCGGTGGCCGACGCCACTAGGATTGTATGCTCCTACCGGGGGTGTCAATTCTACGCAAAGCAGACACATCTGCCCGCTCAGGCCTTGCAGACGATACCCATCACCTGGTCGTTTGCTGTGTGGGGTCTGGACCTCGTCGGTCCCTTGTAGAAGGAACCCGGAGGCTTCTCGCACCTGCTGGTCGCCATCGACAAATTCTCCAAGTGGATCAAGGTCCGACCCTTGACCAGCATCAGGTCCGAGCAGGCGGTGGCATTCTTCACCAACATCATCCATCGATTCAGGGTCCCAAACTCCATCATCACCGACAATGGCACGCAGTTCACCGGAAAAAAGTTCCTGGACTTCTGCGACGACCACCACATCCATGTGGACTGGGCCCCGTAGCTCATCCCATGACGAATGGGCAGGTGGAGCGTGCCAACAGTATGATTTTGCAGGGACTCAAACCGAGGATCTACAACGACCTCAACAAGTTCGGCAAACGGTGGGTGAAAGAGCTACCCTCGGTAGTCTAGAGTCTGAGGATGATGCCAAGCCATGCCACGGGTTTCTCGCCGTTTTTTCTAGTCTATGGGGCTGAGGTCGTCCTCCCCACGGACTTAGAATATGGCTCCCCGAGGACCAGGGCGTACAACGACCGAAGCAACCAGACCAGCCGAGAGGACTCGCTGGACCAGCTCGAGGAGGCACAGGACATCGCCTTACTACATTCGGCACGATACCAACAGTCGCTGCGGTGCTACCACGCCCGAAGCATCCGGCCCCGAGGCTTCCAAGTAGGAGACTTGGTGCTTCGTCTGCGACAGGACGCCCGAGGGCGCCACAAGCTCACTCCTCCCTGGGAAGGGCCCTTCATCATCGCTAAGATTTTGAAGCCCAGAACATACAAGCTAGCCAACGACCAAGGCGAGGTATACAGCAACGCTTGGAACATCCAACAGCTACGTTGCTTCTACCCTTAAGATGTTTTAAGTCGTTCATGTACCTCGTTTACATACACAAAGTCTAACTGTCAAGGAAGGGTCGGCCTTGCCTCAGCAAAGCCCAACCCTCCCTCGAGGGCTAGAAGGGGGGAACCCCCTCTGCGTCAAAATTTTCTACCAAAACAACATTTGTGCTTTCGACTTCCGTATCGATAACGGGATCCTAAGAACGACGAGAGTACACATAAGCGGCAAGGCCAACCGAGCTGAGGAACTCCTACGCCTTCGGGATACGGATACCTCACTCATCACCTTCCGCGAGAAGTAACTCACGCTTGGATAAGCGATCCTGCTACCGAACAAGTCCAAACACTCGGGTAGAAAACGACTTTCGTGCCTTCTCGACTGTATCAATAACGGAATCCTACGACCAAATGAGAGTGCTCGTAAGCGGCAAGGCCGACCGAGCCGAGGAACTCCTACGCCTCTGGGATACGGATACCTCACACATCACCTTCCGCGAGAAGTAACTCTCGCTTGGATAAACTATTCTGCTACTGACAGACAAGTTGTGATACTCGAAACAAGAGGAAAAAAGACATAGCTTTTTAACACGACGATAAAGTGTTTAGGCCTCGGCGGCCGCAAAAGAACATGTGCATGCTACAGACAAACTTTTCCTGCAGGTTTGGGCATTGACAGGGGGAGCAGCAGCACCCTCGGCGTTGTTTCCACCCTCGGCGGAACCTGGCCCGGCCTCGGACGGCGACCCGGGCGAAAGGAACTCCACCTAAGGGAGGATGCCAGCACCGCGCCAGCAGATGTCTTGGCCAAGCTCCAGCGGCTGCTGCCACATCTTCCTCGGCCTGGGAAGCCACCAGCTCCTGGGCCGATGAAGTCTCTTTCTGAGCCGACTCTGCCTCTGTCCGCGCTAACACCGCTGCCTCTGGCTCTGGCTCATCGCAGAGCAGCCGAGGGTTCTAAAAGCTGAGCAAGAGAGGCCTAGAGCGGCAAGGCCGACCGAGCCGAGGGACTCCTACACCTCCGGGATACGGATACCTCACTCGTCACCTTCCGCGAAAGGCAACTCACGCTCGGTTAAGTGGTTCGGCTAGCCAACAGGCAAGTCCCAGTGCTCGGAATGAGGAAGACACACAGCTTCATTCTCGAATACCCAAATGTTCAGGCCTCGACAGCCACAAAGAACAGCACATATACTTGGGGTAACTATGCTACACAGACTTAGACGTCGGCAGAACCCTCGGCGGTTCTCCCGACCTACGACAAATGTCTAAGTACTTGAAGCGATTACATTTTTGCTCCGGCAAAAACCCGGTATATCTCCTTATGAACGGGACTCCGGTTCCGCTCCCGCGGGTATGAACAACCTCCACACTAGGGGCCCCGCGGGATGACGAACTCCAAGCGGCTTGCCGACGACCTCTGCGGCAACAGAGACAACGACCTCCACCTTGGGTGCCTAAACAGTAGCAGCGATGACCTCAGGACAAACGCTGTTGTGAAGAGGCCCTCGCCCACGTCCCCACACGAGGGGCGAGGACAAGCCGTTAAGGCTAAAGAGTCGGAGGGCGCCGACCGTGGGATCGAACCCACCGACGCCACGTCGGCGAACAGCGGCTGCCCCAAAGCGCACCGGTAGGTCCTCACTCCCGTCCTCACCGAGGCCGCCCCAGAACACGAGCACCGCCCTCGCGGCGTACGACGTGCTGGGCGACCCCCCGGTGTGGCTGACGGTGCGAGGAGGACGTGGACGTGGTAGGCCCGCGCGCGGCACGACCGCCGCCCGGACGAAGGACGGAAAGCTGCACCCTGTCCGGGGAGCAGCAGTTCACCTTCCCCCGCATGGCTGGAGGATGCCTCCGTAGGGCTGGAGGATGTCTTTCTCCCCCAAACGCTGGGGGAAGAAAAGGGTCACCGGCCCACGCAGAGGCAACCCCCCACTCGGTGCGCTCCTCCGCCCCAGCCCGGATGACGAAAATCCTTGAAGCTGAGGGCGGGGCGGAGGCCGCAGCTCGGCTTGCTTTTCCCCACCAAACTGACCATTGGTGAGGGAATGCAGCCAGGCTGCACGACAAAAATCCTTGAAGCCGAGCGATGGCTGAAAGGTGCCGATCTCCATGAGGCCGCGCTCCTCCAACGACACCAAGAGCAAGGCGACGCTGGTGCACCCCATCCGGGGGCTCGTGGAAGGGCGCAATACATGAGGGGAGAACGAAGGCATGGCCACTGCCCGGGGGATCGATTCCCCTTTTATAGGCAGACCTCCTCACTTGCACCGCATGGCGTCACGAGCGAAGTCTCCACTGACATACTCTAGGGTTCTCCCCCTACGACATGGGGGCTAGGACCCACACGTCATACGAGCTGATCTGAAGTGCGAAGAAGGCGAACCGCCGCATGCGAGGCATGTAACAGTCCCACGGTTACAAGCGCTCTCCCATCTTCGCAGAAACCGGTGGTCGAAAGGGTGGACCGCCACGCGACGGGCATCCAACTGCACCACGACCGTACGCCCTTTCGGCTTCGACCACATCCGGTGGACCAGCACAAAGGAAGTGGGCCCGCATGTCATGTAACCGGCGCGCCGGTTACGACGTGCAAGAAGCTACACCGCCACTCGCGCCAATGCTGCGCCTCCTCAACTACGGAACTAGTACCGTGACTCGAGGTAGCCCTGCGCATGACCCAACAGTGCCAATTAAAGGTGACAGCCATGGATCAGTCAGCCACGGGGTAGGCACGACGGTTGGCATGGTCAAAAGTGGGCTGGCAGTAACTGCAGCGGCAGACGAGCGGAAGCAGCGGTCAAGTCGCCTGCAGTTTCGCGTCCCCTCCTGAAGCGACGGGAGAGCCCTCTCCCATGGCGTGAAGACGACGCACCTGTGCCCCGTACCTCGAACGGCTCGCACGCGCAACGGGCGCCACGCGAATCGCCCGTCCCGTCGCATTAACTCCCCGGCGGAGCAGGCGACACCTCTGGCAGGCGAGGCGGGCATCGCTTCGCCTTCGCCATAATGACCACGTCAAAAAAGGTGTGCCACCTTATTTAAATTCATATCCTTCCCCTCCTCTCTCTCTCTCTCTCTCTTGCTATAGGGACCGGGAAAGGGGATGTTGTGGAAAGGATCCTTCTCAGCGAAGGAAGTGGGCCCCGAGCCCTCCTACTGATCAGGGGTTCGAAGGCTGGCCCCTCGAAAGGGTTTCGACAGCCGCCCCAGAGCACTCGGACTTCAAGCCCATTACTGATCAAGGGTTTGAAGGTTGGCCCCTCGGAAGGGTTCGACAGCCGCCCCCAGAGTGCTCGGGCTCCGTGCCCATTACTGATCAGGGGTTCGTAGGCTGGCCCCTCGGAAGGGTTCGACAATTGCCCCAGAGCACGCAGAGTGAGGGATGACTCTGGGTACGTTCGATACATGGCCGAGGCTTGGGCTACACTCCCGAGGTACCCTAGGACATTTCCGAGATCGGCGAGAACAATTTGTAACGAAATCCCACCGAAGGGAGGCATCGAGCCCTTGGACCCTGTCGAAGGGGTCTGGGTCCGGCGAATCACCCGCAGGTACTTTTGGAGCGTGCCTCTAGGCCACCAGCCTATCCCTAACGAATGGGGCACGGGCGTCCACTCGGATCACCCGTTAGCAGCTCACTGGAAACACCATGTTCGGCGCCCTCCGAGGGCAACATGGCGCTTTCCCCCTCCTCCTTGCGGAAAGGCGACGCAGGGGCGTATGATAAAAGTCGGGAAAGTCCTTGATCGTCCTCTCGCTCCGTGCAGAGGCTCGAGGGCTGCTCTCACACCCGGCTACGGCCAAAACCGTTGACAGCGTCAACAAACCAGCTTGATAACTTGGAACCCGACCATGCACCTGGGCTACGACCAGGCCGCATGAGGGAACGATCAGACCGGCCGAAGCACCACGAAAAGCATTTAGACCTCATAGGAGTCAAACCACTCCTCCAAGGCCTCGGGGGCTACACCCGGTGGGTGCGCTCGCGCGCACCCACTAGAACAAGGCAAAAACCGAGAAAGGCCGGTCCCCTCACCGAAAATGCGGCAAAAGCCTCCAAGCGAGTACCAACACTCCCTTCGAGGCTCGGGGGCTACTGTCGGGTACCATAATTAGGGGTACCCTAACGCTCCTAATCATGGCTGGTAAACACTCTCAGACCAACTGACGGGTGCGGTTCAATTCAAGGCTTCATCTACCCAAGGGACGCGACCTCACCCGAGCCCAGCCTCGGGCTAGAGCAGTAGTCCCAGACGAGTTCACGCCTCGCCCAAGGGCCTCCTCAGGCAGCGGGTGCCCCTCGGCTCTCCCGAAGCCGGGCTCGGGCAGGTTTCGTTGTGAAGCAACCTTGGCCAGACCGCCTCACCAACCGACCACTTCGCAGGCGCATTCAATGCATGGGACGCCTGACGCCGTATCCTAACACACGCGCCTCAATCGGCTAGGCTGAAGTGACCACAGTCACTTCGCCCCTCCTCTTTACTATCTGATGTGACAGGAAAACAGCGCCGCTCGCTCCGCTCCGACTGCCGTGTCAACCACCTAGGCGACGACTGACAACAAGTCACGATCAACCACCGAGTTCGGCCTCGGGCGCAACAGGAAGCTCCGCCTCGCTCGACCTCAGGCTCTGGCCTCGGGGGGAGGTCTCCGCCTCGCCCGACCTCAGGCTCAGGCCTTGGGAGGAGGTCTCCGCCTCGCCCGACCCCCGGACTCGGCCTCGACCTCGGTCTCGGGAGGAATCGCGTCCTCGCCCGACCCCGGCCTCGGCCTCAAGAGAAGTTTCCGCCTCGACCGACCTTAGGCTCGGACTGACCGCGCCAACAGGGGATACATCATTACTCTATTCCTAGCCTACTCAGGCTACAAGGAACAAGACCGGCGTCCCATCTGGCTTACCCCGGCGACGGGTAATGATGGTGCCCCGCGTGCACCATGACGCCGATGGCTCTCAGCCCCTTACGGCAGCAAGGAGACGTCAGCAGGATCCTTGCCGCACTGCCAGCTGTGCTCCTACAGGACTCAGGCGCTCCTCCGACGGCCACGCTATCACGTGTACAGGACCCAAGCTCTCCCCCGACAGCCACGTTGGCATGTACACAGGGCTTAGGCACTCCTCTGCTGGACACATTAGCGCATAGCTACGCCCCCCGTTGTACGTCTGGACCCTCTCCTTACGTCTATAAAAGGGAGGTCTAGGGCCACCCTGAGGGGGTTCGCGTGGGGGAAAAGGAGCGGACGAACAGGCTCCCACTCTCTATCTCTCTCTCCCTCACGCGACGCGCTTGTAACCCCTACTACGAGCGGCACCCCTGGTGCAGGATAATACAAGGCTTGTCCCACCTCTTGTGTTCCATCCCGCGCCAACCCATCTAGGCAGGGGCACACAGCGATTTCACCCGTCGGTCCAAGGACCCCTCGGGTCCGAAACACCGAAACCTCTCTTTTAGGCAGAATCTGTTTGTGGGAGTGGGTCTTGTTGGGTGGCTGAGGAGCTCTTGGAGGGGGAACACTGGAGATGTCAGAAAGGGTGTCAAGTTAGTTCCCGAGAGGGTTAGGTTTTAGACAATACACTTGTTTCTGAGGAGGGTTATAGCAGGGATGGACGTTTTAGGTGGAGTGAGCTTAACAAGTTTGTGGGTGGCTAAAGGTTTCTCTGAGGGTTTCAGGCCACCGCACTCACCAGCCTTACCAAAACAAGTGACACTCCCATCCTAGCAGCAAAGCCTAACCCCTGTTCATCAGTTCCCCTCTTGAACTGACTGACCATCATGCCTAACTAGGGCTCACTGCGCAAACCTAGCTCAAGACTGATCAAAGATATGTGTTTTCTTCCTTGATCTAAGTCTTGTCATGTCTGCAGGCCTCAAGAGCAGACTACAAACCCTCATAGGGTGCACACAACGTAGGTGCAGATGCAGATGCACTCACTGAGCTAGCCTTCTCAAGCGAGGCTATCCTAGTGTTCTTCTCTGCTATCTTAGTCTGTAAGCTAGGACAAGTATGACATGCACCCAACAAGCTAGACCTATATTGAAGCTCATCGCACTCATCTAGTAGGGTGGCATACTTGGTCTGTAAAGTGGTGATGTTCGACATGTGAAGGGCACATCCATCACATTCAGTCTCGTCGGAGACCACAACTAAAGCTCTAGTAGACTCAAGCTCCCTAAGTGTGCTCTCATACTTGGATTTAGACTCATTCCTCTCATTAGTAGCAAGCCTAAGCAACTTGTCCTAATTCACCAAAGCTACGTTCAGCTTTTCTACCTTAGTGACGAGATCATCAGCGGAATGTGATACCTTAGAAGTAGAGTCGTCGTTGATGTCCTTACCGTCGCCGCCCACTGTGTCATCACTAAGGGCCATGGTGCAAAGGCCTCATGTATTGTCGGTGATGAAGCACAACCCATTGAGCTTGTCCTCAACGCGCCTCTCGGGCTCCTCGTCGGCTCGTCGCTCAACGACGAGACCGACATGTTAGAGTCTTGTTCGAGGTCGCTCAGGGAGGTGAGGAAGGCGTGATCATTGACCTTCGCCTTCTGGAGGTACTTATTCTTGAGCGCCTCCTTATTGAACCTCTGAAAGTCGCCTAGAGGGGGGTGAATAGGCGGAATCTGAAAATTATAAACTTAAGCACACACTACCCTGGGGTTAGCGTTAGAAATGAATCCGAGTCCGAAAGAGAGGGGAAAACAAATCAACCAAGAAATATAGCGGATGAACACGGTGATTTTTTTTACCGAGGTTCGGTTCTAAAGAACCTAGTCCCCGTTGAGGTGGTCACAAAGACCAGGTCTCTTTCAACCCTTTCCCTCTCTCAAACGGTCACCTAGACCGAGTGAGCTTTCTCCTTAATCAAACGGGTCACTTAGGCCCCATAAGGACCACCACACACTTGGTGTCTCTTGCTTTGATTACAATTCACTTGGGAACAAGAATGAGGAAGGAAGAAAGCGATCCAAGCAACAAGAGCACAAAGAACACGAACAAAACTCTCTCTCAAGTCACTAAGTGGTTGGAGTGGATTTGGCACTTGGAGAGGCTTTGATTCTTTCGATTTGTGTCTAGGAGTGAATGCACTAGCTCTTGTATTGAATGTGAAGTGCTGGAAACTTGGATGCTTGGAGTGGTGGTGGCTATTGTTGATGGGCGCACCGGACACTGTCCGGTGTGCCAGCCACGTCACCAACCCGTTAGGGTTCAGGGACATCTGACCGTTGGAGGCTTTGTCCTCTAGTGGCACTGGACAGTCCGGTGCCGCACCGGACAGGCACTGTTCACTGTCCGGTGTGCCTCTGATGACTGCTTTGACTTCTACGTGCACTGTTCGCGCACTGTAGCGTTGCAGGGTGTCTGTTGCAGTTGACCGTTACGCTGGATAGCCGTTACTCCGCTGGTGCACCGGACAGTCCGGTGAATTATAGTAGAGCGCGCTGGTTGAAACCCGAGAGTGGCTATTTTGACTCTGTACGGTCCTCGTGCACCGGACACTGTCCGATGGCACACCGGACAGTCCGATGCGCCAGACCAGGGCACACTCAGTTTCTTTGCTCCTTTGTGTTTCAACCCTAACTTCAATCTTTTATTGGTTTGTGTTGAACCTTTATGCACCTGTAGAACATATAATCTAGAGCAAACTAGTTTGTCCAATATTTGTGTTGGGCATTCAACCACCAAAATTAATACTGGGAAAAGGTTAACCCTATTTCCCTTTCAATCTCCCCCTTTTGGTGATTGATGCCAACACAAACCAAAGCAAATATACAAAGTGCAGAAATGAACTAGTTTGCATAAGGTATGTGCAAAGGTTACTTGGGATTAAACCAATTTATAATCTTGCTAGATGTGAATGGATTGCTTTCTTCTGTTTAACATTTTGGACCACATTTGCACCACTTGTTTTGTTTTTGCAAATCTTCTTGGAAATTCTTTTTC
Organism: Zea luxurians; assembly: GCA_029449295.1. NCBI lineage: Eukaryota > Viridiplantae > Streptophyta > Magnoliopsida > Poales > Poaceae > Zea > Zea luxurians. The sequence continues at coordinate 74,623 of JAOPSE010000081.1, forward strand.
AAAGTCTTTTGCAAATAGTCAAAGGTATATGAATAAGATTGCTAGAAGCATTTTCTAGTTTTGAAAATTTTCCCTCTATTTCAAATGCTTTTTCTTTGACTTAAACAAAACTCCCCCTGAATGAAATTCTCCTCTTAGTTTTCAAGAGGGTTTTAATATATACCAATTGGAAGTATGTAATTTAGATGCCAATTCTGAAAATATACCAATTGAAGAAATTGCTTGTCACAAGATACCAATTGAAAAAACAAACTTTTGAGAAAACCAAATAAATCATCATTTCGAAAGTTTTTTGAAGTTGGTGGTGCGGTCCTTTTACTTTGGGCTTAATATTTCTCCCCCTTTGGCATTAATCGCCAAAAAACGGAGACGTTGAGAGCCCTTTTTATTTTCTCCCCCATTGGTAAATGAAATATGAGTGAAGATTATACCAATTTGAGAGTGATGTGGAGTAACGACGAAGGGTAAATGATACCGTTAGAGTGGAGTGGAAGCGTTGTCTTCGTCGAGTACTCCATTTCCCTTTCAATCTACGACTTAGCATAGAAATACACTTGAAAACACATTAGTCGTAGTCATGAAAGAGATACGATCAAAGGTATATAGATGAGCTATGTGTGCAATGCTTTAATCAAAATTCTGAGAATCAAGAATATTTAGCTCATTCCTAAGTTTGCTAAAAGTTTTCTCATCTAATGGCTTGGTAAAGATATCGGCTAATTGTTCTTTGGTGCTAACATAAGCTATCTCAATATCTCCCCTTTGTTAGTGAACCCTCAAACAGTGATACCGAATGTTTATGTGCTTAGTGCGGCTGTGTTCAACGGGATTATCCGCCATGCGGATTGCACTCTCATTGTCACATAGGAGAGGGACTTTACTCAATTTGTAGCCATAGTCCCTGAGTGTTTGCCTCATCCAAAGTAAGTGCGCACAGCAATGGCCTGCGGCAATGTACTCGGCTTCATGGTGGAAAGAGCTATTGAGTTTTGTTTCTTTGAAGCCCAAGACACCAGGGATCTCCCTACAAATTGACAAGTCCCTGATGTGCTCTTCCTATCAATTTTACACCCTGCCCAATCGGCATCTGAATATCCTATTAAATCAAAAGTGGATCCCTTGGGGTACCAAAGTCCAAACTTAGGAGTGTAAACTAAGTATCTCATGATTCTTTTCATGGCCCTAAGGTGAACTTCCTTTGGGTCGGCTTGGAACCTTGCACACATGCATACGGAAAGCATAATATCTGGTCGAGATGCACATAAATAGAGTAAAGATCCTATCATCGACCGGTATACCTTTTGATCTACGGACTTACCTCCCGTGTCGAGGTCGAGATGCCCATTGGTTCTCATGGGTGTCTTGATGGGCTTGGCATCCTTCATTCCAAACTTGTTAAGTATGTCTTGAATGTATTTTGTTTGGCTGATGAAGGTGCCGTCTTGGAGTTGCTTGACTTGAAATCCTAGGAAATACTTCAACTCCCCCATCATAGACATCTCGAATTTTTGTATCATGATCCTACTAAACTCTTCACAAGTAGATTTGTTAGTAGACCCAAATATGATATCATCAACATAAATTTGGCATACAAACAAATCTTTTGTAATAGTTTTAGTAAAGAATGTAGGATCGACTTTACCGACTTTGAAGCCATTAGTGTAAGGAAATATCGCAGACATTCATACCATGCTCTTGGGGCTTGCTTGAGCCCATAAAGCGCCTTTGAGAGTTTATAAACATGATTAGGGTACTCACTATCTTCAAAGCCGGGAGGTTTCTTAACATAAACCTCTTCCTTGATTGGTCCATTGAGAAAGACACTTTTCACGTCCATTTGATAAAGCTTAAAGCCATGGTAAGTAGCATAGGCAAGTAATATACGAATTGACTCAAGCCTAGCTACGGGTGCATAAGTTTCATCAAAATCCAAACCTTCGACTTGTGAATAACCTTTGGCCAGAAGTCGGGCTTTGTTCCTTGTCACCACACCATGCTCATCATGCTTGTTGTGGAATACCCACTTGGTACCTACAACATTTTAGTTAGGACGTGGAACTAAGTGTCATACCTCATTCCTCGTGAAGTTGTTGAGTTCCTCTTGCATTGCCAGCACCCAATCTGGATCTCTTAGTGCATCCTCTATCCTATAAGGCTCAATAGAGGACACAAAAGAGTAATGTTCACAAAAATGTGCAACTCGAGATCTAGTGGTTACCCCCTTATGAATATCACCGAGAATGGAGTTCACGGGGTGATCTCGTTGAATTGCTTGGTGGACTCTTGGGTGTGGCGGTCTTTGACCCTGTGTTTCTTGATCCTTCCTTGTCTTCATGTCCCCCTTGATCATTGTCCTCCTCTTGAGGTGGCTCATCCTCCTGATCTTCATCATCTTGAGCATGTTCCTCATCTTGAGTTGGTGGAGATACTTGCATGGAAGATGATGGTTGATCTTGTGCTTGTGTGGGCTCTTCGGATTCCTTAGGACACACATCCCCAATGGACATGTTCCTTAGCGCGATGCATGGAGCCTCTTCATCATCTAGTTCATCAAGATCAACTTGCTCCACTTGGGAGCTGTCGGTACCCTAGAACAGGGGTACCCCTTACTGCCATATAAAGGCACAGTACCCACGCGGCTATCCTTGGTCGCGTGGTAAAAGACCTGTATGTGGGACCAGACCACGACTCACCCGAACCTCGGGCATCTACTCTAGGCCAGCAATAATACCTGACCCACCACATGGGCAGGTCCGGTGCCGCCACGTGTCCAGAGAATCTGACACTGAGGCACCTCCAGTAAGTAGGTCTGGACCCCCATGGAAAGGTACCGGACCCTTGTATATACAGTCCGGGCCTCCGGGTATGGTCCAGGACCTCCACGTGTGCAAACCGGACCCCTAGGATGGGATCCGGACCCCTCTGTGCGGGGTCCAGGCCGCTCACAGCAGGGTCCTAGGATTCCAGGATGGAGTGTACCCAAGCCTTAGACAAGGCCTAGGTGGGGGTCCGGTGCCGACACATGTCCGGACCTTATCGAATACACTTCTGCTCCCTGCCTAGACGAAGACCCGATGCTGCCACGTGGTCTACTACATGTGACATAAGCTAATGGACGGAGGCTGGCGTAAGCCTCTGGGCTACACCGCCCTTGCATTTCTTGCAGATAAGACGAGCGCCTGTCCATTCCAGTGGCAGGCGGCACGCCTAGTCCACGTTGCGTGGGCTGCGCTATTACTCATCATTACTCGCACGTTACCAAGAAAACGGTCGCCGCCTATCAATACTCCATGGACTGCGGCCATCATGGCGCTCGGTGATTACTCAGGTGTTATTAGTATTAATTATCCACATAATGTATTCTTTCCATTATGCCCCTAGGCCCACATGTCCGGGCTCAGCATCCTTGTATGTGCCTCCCTTAAACTATAAAAGGGAAGGCACACAACGTTACAGGACAAGCTCTCAAGCATGCAGACACACACTCATACTCAGACTCTCAATATAGCTTCACACAGTGGAGGTAGGGTATTATGCTTTGGCGGCCTGAACCACTCTAAACCCTCGTGTCCTCGTGTGTTCATCCACCTTCAACAGACAGGCAATCTGCTTAGGCCCCTCCTCATCTTAGGATTAGGGCGGCTGCATTCCGCCACCCGACCAAAGGATTTTCTCTCCGACATTTGGCACACCAGGTAGGGGGCTAGGCTTTAGGTTTTTCCCTATTTCCTTGCTTGACACGATGGTTCAAATCGTCGAGCACCGTGACTTCATTCCCGAGGACTTCCTGATGGAGGAAGAGGCTGCGTCTTCCATGCCACGGGGCTCCAACCGCCTTGCGCCTTGTGTTGCTGCTGTGCGCACTGCGGAGCAACACACGCCTGCGCAGACATCCCGGGCTCCGTCAAGGGCTACTTCTGGGGCGTTGTCTGCAGCCAGGGAGTTGTTACGCCACCCTCCAAGTTCCACGGCTTCGCCGGGGGCCATGAAGTAGTGGCGTGACAACGTCGATCGACTCCTCGGCATGGTGCATTCTAGCTCGGCCAGACCTAGGCCTCGGTCATTCCGGCGTCAACATGAGGCATCGATGTCAGTGCGCTCACCCTTAGTGAAGGCCGCACCGACTGAGGACCTGCGGGCGAAGCTCAACCGCAGGCGTGCGGGTGAGGATGCTCCAATCTCTTTGGAGAGGCCTGATGACGTACGGGCAGAACTCAACCATAGGCGTACAGGCAAGGACGCAAGAGTCTCTCTGGAGAGGGCGCGTGAGCACCGGCTAAACTTCGAGGGTCGCAACCTCGACCAGGACTTCGCTCCACTTGCGCCACAAACTCCAAGGGGTGCCCGAATCCACACGGGTGTCCCATTGGTCGGCGTGGGCTGTGCCGTGCTAGCGGATCACCTCCGCGCGGCGACTTGGCTGCCCAAGTTTCGGCCACACCTGCCAGAGAAGTACGATGGTATGTCAAATCTATTGGAATTTTGGCAGGTTTACCTCACTGCCATTACGGCAGCTAGTGGAAACACTGCTGTGATGGCGAGCTACTTCCATGTAGCCTTGACCGGACCGGCCTGGACCTGGCTCATGAACCTGACCCTAGGATCCGTCTACTCCTGGGAAGAGCTCTGTGTACGGTTCACAGCGAACTTTGCCAGTGCTTATCAGCATCACGGTGTGGAGGCTCATCTCCATGCTGTAAGACAAGAACCCGGGGAGACTCTCCGGGCTTTCATCGCCCGCTTCACCAAGGTACGCGGGACCATACCTCGCATCTCCGATGCCTCTATCATCAATGCTTTCCGATAGGGGGTGCGTGATGAGAAGATGTTGGAGAAGCTGGCGACACATGATGTGGAAACCATCACCACGCTCTTCGCTCTGGCTGACAAATGTGCTAGGGCTACTGAGGGCCGCGCATGGCACTCGGCGCCATAGACCAGAGTCACCCAGACGGGTGGCTCGAGTGCCGTCACCCATAACGACAACAACAAGAAGAAGAATCGTGGCCACGAGAGGCCGCAGTCTGCTACTCCGGTCGTCGCAGCTGCGATTGGGTGCCGGAACGAGCGCGGCAAACACCCACGGCCACAGGGAGGCAACAGTTGGTCATGCCCTGTGCACCCCAATAGTCGCCACAGCGCCTCGGAATGCCGCAAGATCATCAAGCTCGCGAAGCACGTTAGCGAGCGATGCGAGCAGGCTTCCAAGGATGGCTCACCGCCTCGTTGCCGACCTGGCAAGGAGAAAGTCGACGAAGGTGATGCGGCCGCGGGAGAACGGGACCTTGGGTATCAGTCACCTGAGGGGGTTTTCAAGGTCATTTTCACTGGAGACTCCGACTCTGGTGACGACAACGACCGCCGCAAGAAGCTGTACATAATGTACGATGAGAGCTGGGAGCTCACCTCCCGTAGGAACGTCAAGTCCCTACACCAAGAGGTCCTTTTGGCGGTCCCAGGGGTCCCAAAAGCTGCTCCACATCAGTGGTGGAGGAGCACCACTATCTCCTTTGGGGCATCCGACTGCCCTGAAAACATGGCAGGGGCTGGTATACTACCGCTCATCACCGCCCTGTCATCGCCAACATGCGGCTGCATCACGTCCTGATTGACGGTGGGGCTGGGCTCAACGTCATCAGCCACGCTGCATTCAAGCAGCTGTAGATCCCAGGGTCTCGACTGGGACCCTCTCGTCCATTCTCTGGAGTGGGCCCACAATCGGTGTATTCCCTTGGGAGCATCGCACTCCCGGTTACATTCGGGACCGAGGAAAACTTCCACAAAGATAACGTCCAGTTCGACGTTGTGGAGGTTAACCTCCCCTTCAATGCCATCATTGGCAGGCCGGCCCTGCACCGGTTCATGGCCATTGCCCCTTACGGGTATTTGGTGCTCAAGATGTCATCCCCTACTAGGGTCCTCATCGTGCGGGGTGACCGCGCCGCTGCGCTTGCAGCTGTCGAGAAGCTGCACGCCCTGGCGGCAGAAACTGCTCGCCCGGACGATGGAGGGAGGGACCCCTCAACTTTCGGTACCAAGGCGCCTGCCAAGGTGCCAAAGGTGCAGCCATCTGGAGTAGATGGCGGTCCCATCAAGACCATTTGGCTCAGCGTGGATTCCCCCCAGACCACTCGCATCATGGGTGATCTGGAGGAGAAATAGGAACTCACGCTCGTCGCCTTCCTCCAGGCAAATGCCGACGTATTCGCATGGGAACCGTCGCAGATGCCTAGGATCCCTAGGGAGGTGATCGAGCACCATCTGAAGATCCACCCTGACGCCAAACCGGTGAGTCAGAAGCCTCGGAAACAGTCCGTCGAGCGGTAGGACTTCATCCGCAAGGAGGTCCGGAAGCTGCTAGACGCTGGCTTCATCAAAGAGGTCCATCACCTAGTATGGCTGGCCAATCCAGTCATCGTCCCCAAGGCTAATGGGAAGCTTCGAATGTGCATTGACTACAGCAGCCTTAATAAGGCTTGTCCCGAGGACCTGTATCCACTTCCACGCATAGATCAAATCATGGATTCTACCTCCGGGTGCGACCTCTTGTCCTTCTTAGATGCTTACTCTGGTTTCCATCAGATCCAGATGTCTAGGGAAGATAGGAAGCATACTGCTTTTGTAACAGTGGATGGGCTTTACTGTTATATCGTAATGCCTTACGGTCTGAAAAACGCCTTGCCAACATTTGTATGGGCGATGAGTAAGACTTTCGGGGACCTGATTAGGGATAGAGTGGAGGTTTATGTTGATGACATCGTGGTCAAGACTAAGAGAGGGTCGACCCTAGTGGAAGACTTAACCCTGGTCTTCGACAAGCTGCGGGCAACCCACACAAAGCTGAACCCGGACAAGTGCGTCTTTGGTGTCTTCGCTAGAAAGTTGTTGGGGTTCCTGGTTTCACACCGGGGCATTGAAGCAAACCCAGAGAAGATTAAGGCAATTAAGGCAATGAGGCCTCTGGCCCGCATCAAGGACGTCCAGAAGCTTACGGGTTCATTGGCCGCCCTTAGCCGCTTCATCTCAAGACTGTCTGAGAGGGCGTTGCCCTTCTTCAGGCTATTGCGGAAGTTCGGTCCATTCTCTTGGACCAAAGAGGCAGAACGTGCCTTCCAAGAGTTGAAATAGCACCTTGTGTCACTGCCAATACTGGTAGCTCCGGAGCCAGGAGAGCCGTTGTACTTATACATTGCAGTGGCTTCCGAGGTGGTGAGCATGGTGCTGGTCGCCAAGAGGACGGCACCACAGGGGAGTCAACAAGTTCCCCCAAGAGAAGGTGGTGGTCCGACCACCATGATGTTGACGGAAGGCCAGGAGGTTGAGGACTCGGGACCAACCACAAGGATCCGAACCATCCAGAAGCCGGTCTACTACGTCAGCGAGGTCCTCCACGAGGCAAAGGCCAGGTACCTTGAGACTCACAAGCTTCTCTATGCTGTACTTGTTGTGTCTAGGAAGTTGCGCCACTATTTTCAGGCGCACAGGGTTATGGTGGTGACCTACTACCCGTTAAATGCCATCCTCCACAACTCTAATGCCACGGGCAACATCGCCAAGTGGGCGGTGGAGCTTGCTGAGTTCCAACTGGAGTTCCAGCCTCGCCACGCTGTCAAGAGCCAAGTTCTGGCTGACTTCATCGTGGAGTGGACCCCTTCCCCGAGTGCTCCTAGGGGTCTAGATCCCGATTCGGACCCCACACCTGTGGAGCCTAGGGCTCCGGTCTTCACCGAGCCCCACTGGACGCTCTTCTTCGACGGATCCACACAACAGTAGGATGGCGGAGCTAGAGTGGTCCTCATTGACCCAAGCGGAGAACAAGTGAAGTACATGGTGCACCTTGAGTTCAAGGCCACCAACAACATGGCAGAGTACGAAGCACTGATCTTCGGCTTATTTGCGGACCTATCTCTAGGGATCCGCCAACTCCTCGTGAAGGGGGACTCCCAGCTGATCATCAAGCAGGTCCACGGGGAATGTAGCTGCAACGAGCCCAGGCTCGCAGCTTACCTCCTCCATGTAAGGAAGCTGGAAAAGGACTTCACGGCACTGGAACTGCAACATGTTCCTCGGGCTAACAATTCAGCGGCAGATGAACTTTCCACGAGGGCATCAACTTGGGCACCCGTGCTCGAGGGCGTCTTTGAAAGACGGCTGCTGAGACCTACCGCCCAGCCTGCCGAACTGGGTGAAGGGGGCGAGACTAGCACCTCGAAGCTAGCGGTCCCGGTGGCGTTACATCTGCAGAACCCACCAAGGATTGTGTGTGCTATAGGGGTCCTGCCAACCCCTTAGCGCCACAGCCGGTATCTTAGAGTGGTCCCAATGCATGGATCTCCGAGATGTGGGACTACCTGAAGAAAAATATCCTTCCTGAAGATCATGTGTCCGCAGAACACATAGTGTTGTTGGCTAAGCAATACGTGGTGGTAGAAGGGGATCTCTATCACTGTGGCACCAACGACATTCTCATGCGGTGCATCACCCAGGAGGAGGGCCGTGAGTTGCTCATGGAGATCCATGGAGAAGAGTGCGGAAGTCATTCGTCATCCCGCACGCTGGTCGGTAAGGCCTTCTAGCATGGCTTCTACTGGCCAACCGCTCTCCAGGATGCAGCTGAGATGGTAAAGTCCTGCAAGGCATGTCAGTTCCATGCAAAGCAGATACACACACCAGCTCAGGCTCTGTAGATGATTCCACCCTCCTGGCCATTCGCCGTATGGGGGGTGGATATCCTGGGACCATTCCCCAGGGCTGTCGGCGGGTACTGTTTCCTCTTCGTCGCCATCGACAAGTTCACAAAGTAGCCAGAGGCCACCCCTATAGTAAATATCACCCAGGGTGCTGCTATTGCTTTCCTCAGGTCGATTGTCTGTAGATTTGGGGTCCCAAGCCGTATCATTACGGATAACAGGACATAGTTTACAAGTCGGCTCTTCCAAGAGTATTGCGAGGGCATCAGCACCCAGCTCTGCTTTGCGTCTGTGGCTCATCCCAAGAGCAACGACCAAGCTGAGAGGGCAAACGCAGAGATCCTCAAGGGGCTCAAGACACGCACCTATGACTGCTTGAAAAAGCATGGTGCAAATTGGGTCAACGAACTTCCGTCAGTACTGTGGGGGAACCGGACCACACCCAGCGAGCTACCGGGGAGACCCCGTTCTTCCTGGTCTATGGGGCCGAAGCCTGTCTTCCCCCGGAAATTATTATGGGCTCCCCACGGGTCCAATCTTTTGATGAGTCTATGCAGGAACAACTATGGCGTGAGGACGTGGACTTCATCGACGAGCGCAGATGGGCGAGCGGTGATCCGAAATGCACGGTACAACTAAGCGCTCAGGCGCTACCACCAACGGTTCGTGCATAGTAGGGAGCTCAGGGTCGGGGACCTAGTCCTAAGGCGAGTACTAAACCGAGAAGGGCACCACAAACTCTCCCCTAGCTGGGAAGGACCCTTCAAGGTGATGGAAATATGCCGACCCGGCTGTGTCCGCCTTGCCACAACTGAAGGAGTGCCTCTGCCCAATCCCTGGAATATAGAGCATCTCCATAAGTTCTATCCATAGAAGCAAAGCTGGGGGTTCAGTTTTCTTCCTTTGTAAACTAGGTTGTGCATATGTGTACTTCAATCCGATGAGGTCCGCCCTCGTAAGCCCGGGCCTGTTGGTCTGCACCCATGTATATCAAGTTATAAGGAAAGAATTTACCCCCCAGAGGAGCTTTTGTGATGTTTCATTCTACTTCAGTTTACGAGCATTATTTTTTCTCTAACCCACCCATACAGTTCCCACCCTTGCTGGTATGATGACATCCGAATTGAGTAAGCCAGGCTTGCAGTTCAGGACCCCTCTACTGCTACAGGGGGTCCGACAACCTATGGGTCCAGTTCTAGAGAATGGGCGCTCATTTCCAGGAGCGGTCCAGAGCTGTGTAGCCGCTTAGCCTGGTCCCGTACCCTAAGCCTGCACCTCTACCACTCTGCAATGGGTACTCTAGTATTTGGAGCTGTGATCCTGTGGGTCCGGGCATACGGCTTGGCTTCCCAAGCTAAATCCTGCAAGTCCTGTTGCATGAATCAAAGGATGACAGATACCAGACGATGGGTCCTATGGGTGTGCTACTAACACTTCAAAGCCAAAGCTGTGTGCAGGTCCAGGTCCCCGCCCAGAGGTAGGTAGTCTATAACTGTAGAGACTACCTCCTAGGGGCCAGACCACCAACTTTTTCTTAGGTATACTGGTATCCAGCCTCGACACGTCGAGCCTATATCCCGGGGGGCTAGGTACCAGGGAGAAGTTGATAATGCTACACACAGCGAGGACAAATAGTATACAGATAAGTGCTATTTTGATTAATAGTTCTCAAAAGTATCTTACAAGACCAAAAATTATTACAAGTCGCTCTCCAGTGGGACCCTTGCCTTTCTCTATAGGAACAACTACTCGTTGTTAGTAGGATCGCGCTGGAAGCGCTCGGCCACCAGCTCCACGGCGTCTTGTATGCCCTCCCGAGCAGCGTCTTCAGTGTCGGCCACCGGACCAGCGATCACCGGCTCCAAAGATATGGCTGGGTCGTGGCTCCGGAAGTATGTCAAGACATACTCAATCACTGCCCGGTAGAGCTTGCCACCTTCTGCCTCTAGGCGGACGCCAAGAATCTGGTCCAGGCGCCGGAGGCGATCGACGGTAGAGTCCAGCACCGGGGGTGCCTCGGAGATAGACGTCAGCAGCTCCGACATCGGGATAGGGCTCATCCCTAGCGGCACCAGTGCCGTGCTCACCTCGCCGGCCCATGTAGTGATGCGCTGGAACCTGGTGTGGTGCTCCGCCTAAAGATCCTCGAGGGCCTTCCTAAGGGCCTCCACCGCCTGGGGGCCCGGTGCCGCCTGCACCGCCTAGAACTGTCGGACCCGCTCCTCCAGCTCCTTTTCTTTCTTCTCTGCCTCGAGCTCGTGCTCGGCCAACATCTCGCCTCGCGGGTCAGCATTCTTCCCGGAAGGTGAGATTCGTCTCCCACCTGGCGAGATCCATCTCCCGCCTAGCTAGGTCCGCCTCCCGCCTGTCCAAGGACTGCTCTTTCGCTTTAAGTTTCTCCTCGGCGAGGGCAGCGCCTCTGGCCTTGCCCTCGAGCTCTTGCTGCAGCTTCTACAGCCTCTCCACAGCCTTGGTCTCCTGGACCCGCTGCTCTTCTAGGGTCTGGTCTAGGGCACTCAGCTTGGCCCAGAACTATGTTGCGAGGGGCCCTCCCACTAAGACACGACCTCCTCCCTCTTGGCCACCTTCTTCTCCCTTCGGTGTGCCTCCAACTCCCTGGCATACACCTTCTGGTGGTCCTTTTTGTACTCCTTACGGTCCTGCTCAAGTTGGGACCGTTCAGAGATGAATTGGCGGGACGCTGACCTGGTACGCTTCTCCAGCTGAGTGCGCTAGTCGCTGAGGCGCTGGTGCTCGGCCTCGAGCACCTCCCACTCCCACAAAATTGCTGCCCCAGTGTCACTAAGGACCTGGTGGGGCGCGGGACAGCATGCGGGGGAGGGGGATTGGCGCGGCTTCTTCCTCTGCACCTGACCGGAGCCGTCGCCTGAACACCACCTCCATCTCCTCTGGTGTAGGCGGGGGGTTGGAGCTGGACGTGCCTCCGGTGTCACCCCAACATCGGGAGTGGGCGCGATGTCAGAGGCAGGCACGGATCCCCTAGCATGGACCCTCCTCTATCGCTGTGATGCCGCTTGATGCTGGCGCCGCTGCCACCGAGACCCCCGGCTGGGGCATGAGAGGCCGCTGGAGCTGTCTGGGCAGCGGCTGGAGGCGGACCGCCGGCACCACTCCCAGCAGATTCCTACTGCTAAGAGCCAGACCCATCGCTAGGCCTGGTGCCTGGTGGAGGGGGTGTTGCCTTAGGAGCGGTGGAGGAGGAAGCCCTAGCAAACAGACAATGGGTTAAGACCTGTCGACATGATAATTAGACTCATGGAAAAAGGGGCTACACTTACTTGGGGCCATGGACTTTCCAGCGACCCTGGAAGCGGGGCGACCACTGTTGTTGTTGCTGCTGTTTGCTGCTGCTGCTGGTGCCCCTGGGGGAGATCACCCCTAGGTGGTGGTGGTGGTGGTGGTGGCGGTGGCAGGCCTGATGGTGGTGGTGGCGGCGGGACCGGAGGACTGACGCACCTCTGTGTGCCCTGGGCCTGGGAGCCAGCCTCCTTGGCCCCACCAGCAGTCCTCTGACGCTTATGGGGGGGTCCGGAGCAAGTGACCCGTCGATGCGACGCAGCCGGGCATCGCCTCTCTTCCTCCGACCCCCCGGTGCCACCTGGGGCGGAGGTGCTGCTTGTAGCCCCTTTGCCCTTGTCCAAGGGGCTGGGGGCCGTGGAAGGACTGACACAAGGGGCCGTACCGGTGGGCTGGGACCCCTAGCCGGTACACGAGGTATCTGGATCCCACGGAGGGGGGTCCCAACTGCCGGTCTGATGAACCGCCACGCCGCTGTCGTCGAGGGTCGGTAGCGTGGCCAGGGACCGCCGTTCGTAGCTCTGGATCGTCACAGAGCGCCAGGGTGTCTTGGGGGAGTATTAAGGATTCAAGGACAAAGGACTCACTAGTAATCCCCTTCACCAGGAGTTCTAGCTCCTCCCAGGACAGATTGGTACCCGGCCTGCGCTGGATCCTGCCGATATCATTTGGGCCAGTGAACCAACAGCACAGGCGCGGCCTCCCTCTACAGCGGCATGACCCAGCGCTTCAAGAAGTCACCGACCACATGCATGTAGGTTAGACCATTGGTTGCCAAGGTCTTGATCCTGTCCAGCACGGGCAGGAGCTCTAGCGATAGCGATGGCTTGGTCCTCTAGTGCTTGCGGTCGAGGGCTGGCCGTTGCTCGACAGGACGAGGCGGTCGGTTGGCCTCAGCGCTAGCAATCACCCAGTCGTCGTGCCAGTTTTCCCACCTCGCATCGCCGAAGGTGGAGATGTAGGCTACGACCGAATCCGACCTTGTCTGAAAGTAGTAGGCACCAAGATGGTCCCTAGACTTCCAATACTTGATCAGCACGAAAGAAGTGGCGGAAGAGGGGAGTACAGGGGGCCACCTCTACGAACATCTCGAAGAGGTGGACGAATATGGCCGCTTGGAGGATGGAGTGGGGCGTAAGGTGCTGAAGCTAGAGCTCGAACTCCTCCAACAGCAGCAGGAAGAAAGGCGAGATCGACAGCGCCAACCCGCAGGAGATGTAGAAGACGAATAGCACGAACTCCCCAATGGCAAGATCACCGAGGGGAGCCGTGTCGGCGTGAATCCTTCCAACGAGCCCTGACGCACTCCACCCGAGCAGGCCGCACACCAGGTTGAGCGTCGCCTTAGACTGGAAATGGTCGGGGTGACCGAGCAAAGCCATGGCGTGCACGGCAACGCGGTCGTGGAACTAAGGAGCTTGAAAGGCAAAAGGGCATAGCCGGCGGCACGGGCGTGGAACGAAGAAGCACGAAGGCAAAGGGTGAAAGCGATTGGGAGGAGAATGCGAAAGGGTAACTGCTGCATGTGGAGTGAATCCCTTTTCTAGGAAAACTCTCCCGCTCGTGCCCTGAAATGCTGCAAGGAATCTCGTCCGACGCGCACTTGGAACCCAGGCAGCCCCGTCTCGGACATGGGGCCCTGGGTCCACAAGTCATGCAGCTGGTGTGCCGGTCTTCGAGTACGAAAAGAGCGAACCACCGCGCGGGGAGCGAACCACCGCACACGATCGCACGCCGCCTCGGGGCCGCTGCGGAAGGATATTATTTAACCAAGGCGGCGGCAACGAGGCACCTCACGCATGGCCTGACGAAACCACTAGACGTGGGGGCCGTGCGTTAGTCAGCCGCGGGGACAGATATGGCAGGTGACATTTCTAAAGGCGAATTGATAGCGGGTGCGTCGATAGATGCGCTGAATTAGCGCGGCGCGTCAGCAGGCGTGCTAAGATGGCGCCCCTGTTGGGGACTTGTTCTCAAATGCTAAGAGTTAAGAACAAGGCAACATAAAAAGTGTTAAATGTTAAAGTCCTTCGTCCTTCGAAACATTATGCCCCTTCGGGAAATAATGAATTTCGGATGAAGGTCATAAGGGACATACCTTCATAATTATAACGAGTAATGACGAAGGACTCATATAAGCGCGAAATATAATATAAACAACATAAAATCATTTCTATTTTATTAACATGGAAAAATAGAAATGATTTCAAATTACAAATGTACCTTCGGTCCTGAAAGAAGGTATAAAGTACAAGTGTGACGCAAAAGCAGAATGCCAAGTCAGCGTGAACAGTACGGGAGTACTGTTCATCTATTTATAGACGCGGGACGCAGCCCACGTAAAATTACATTCATGTCCATTACATTTGTTAACAGTTTATGGAAATCTGTCGAGGCCCCCGAAGTCTTTTCATCTTTAAGTCGGTTCTCTCGTATGCCAACGCGCCGAAGCTTCCCTGCGCACAGCTTCGGCCGCCCTCGACCTTCGTCTGGTTCAGGCTTCGTCCTGGTCGTGCTCCATATCCATAATTCTGAATCCGAAAATACCTGTTCATATAATCCACTTGGAAAACATTGTCAAATCATGTTTTTGAGGACCTTCGGAGGACGAAGGCCCCCAACAGTAGCCCCTCGCAATATTAATTTGTAAATAATAAATTCAGATTGCGATATGGACGAAGGCCTTGAGCCGAAGGTCCGAAAAAACACCTTCCCTTTGCTAGAATAGCAACATTCACTGACAAGCGGGGGCCTTTTAATTTTCAGCGCCCTAGGCGTATAAAATAAGAATCACATCGCGAACTCATTTGATACGCACACTTGCCTTTTGCTTCGGCCCACTAAAATTTTTAGCGCTTGTTCATTAAGATTTGCTGTTCTTTTTTGATTTCGAAGCTTCGGCCTCGGGAAGAATTTTTGAGCGTTCCCGAAGATGTCTGAAGGCAAGAAGACCCCTGCTGAAACGAAGCTGAAGATTCCTGCTGAGACGAAGCTGAGTCTCGAGGAGGAGAAGAATCTAGGGTTCCTGATAGCGATGGCAGAGACTAATACAGAGAAAATTACGAAGGAAATTCTCGAAGGTTTATCTGAGATTCTGATGACAGCGACAGCTATGATGTGGAAAGTGGTGGGGAAGAGGCCGAAGATCGACCGTGGCGACCAAGTCACACAGTTTTTGGAAAACGACCATCAAGCAGAGTCACATTGATAATATGAGGGGGGCGATATTTCCGAGACATATCTATTGTGAGAGCTGATGCCGGGGAGAAGACTTCTCCCACCCCCGAAGAGGATGAAGTTGTGATTTTCCGAAGCTTCCTCAGGGCTGGGCTTCGATTCTCCCCCTGAGCAATTTTGTTGTTGAGGTACTAAAAACATTCCAAGTCTACCTTCATCAACTCACTCCCGAAGCTATTATAAGAATGGGGATTTTGTCTGGGCTGCAAGAAGCCAAGGTTTGGAACCGAACGCTAAAAGCTTCTGCAACATTCATGAGTTATTATACGAGACGAAGCCCTGGGGAAAAGAGCAATACCACAACAACTTTGGGTGCTACAGCTTCGGCGCCCGCTCCGGGTCAAGCTGCCCTGTGCCGACCTTTCGGAAGAGGTGGCCCGGAGCCTGGATGACTGAATGGTTTTATGTAAAGAATGATCTAACAGCTCAGAGAATGTGAAGAGTATTATTATGCAACCAATCTGGCAACGCTTCGGTCTTCGAAGGCCGAAGGTTGAAATGGACGAAGCCGCCGAAGAATGCCAAAGAGCCTTCGGGGTAGTTTGCTCGTTTATTGGGACAAGGGATTTGGTCCAAGGAACACATCGCCTTCAGGGTATGGCCACTTGCAGAAAAGTGGAAATGTCGAAGGAAACCATCAAAGAGTCCGACGAAGGCGGACTAGTCAGACTAAAGTACACATTCAAATATGCAGATAAATTTATTGAACCTGATGATGAGTGGCTGAAAGCATTGAAACGTTAAGTGATGAATTACTTGGGGCATATTCGAAGGCTGAAAATACTGCACTATCAGCAGCCTTCGGAGGCCGAAAAAAGAAGAGACTGAACCGAGTGTTTGATGCAGTCGGGTTCTTCTACCCTGATTATTGTTATCCATCCGAAGGCAAAAAGGAAAAACATAACCTCTGAAAAAGAAGAAGCTGGAACCGCTCCTAGCGAGCCAGAACCAAAAGGAAAAAAGGTTGAAGGTCCTTACACACCGACCACGCCATATTGAACCAGCTTCGGTGCCTGAGTTCACTGGAGAAACTTCTTCAGCCGCCGAAGCTGAACAGCCAACCTTGCTGCCAGAAATTGCAGAGATGGCCAAAGCACCATCGACAGGAAAAATGGAAGAAGCGAAAAGTCTGTCTAAGGAAAAAGCATCAGAAATTTTAAGTCCTGTAGTAAATGTCGAAGCAGCAAAAATCCAAAAGGGTCCAATGGTGACCCCAAAAAGGAAGAGAATGGGTAAATTTACTAGATGTCTTGGAGACAATTAAGTCTTCAAGGCACAACTCCAAAAAGAGTGTTGAAATTGCTGAAGCTTCCTCTGAAGCTCCGACGCAACAAGCCGAAGGCTGAAGCTGGGCCTTCGGAGCCCTTCAGGGAACAAACTTTGGAAGCCGAAGCAATAAAAATACCAGAACCAATTTTAATTGAAGAGACTGACACTGCCATCCCCGAAGCGCCTGCCAGCATGTGTGATTACATCATACGACATGCTTCGGGGAAAAAATTATCTGAAGAAGAAACTCATGAAGCTACCCATTATGCAAAGGAGCTAAAATACCCAAAGGGAGCAGTAATATTCAATGGGACAAATGAAGATGATTTTTTATTACTGCCTGCCTGACAACAAAGAGCTCTCTGTCTGCCGAGAAATGGCCAGGAGTATTGGTTTCCCGAAGCTCGAATCTGGATTAAGCGCCATGACAAAAGAAGATCTCGCAGACAGTCTTGCGTACAACAGCTGAAGGTATGGGAATTTAACGCTTGAAAAGAAAACCCTCTTGTATTATTATTATATTTTTTACACGACACATTCGTTTTTTCTTATATGAATTCTTTTTCGTATAGGGCCTGATTCTAAGCAACGCGCTGAGAGCGCAAAAGAGCGCCGAAGATGAAAGTTATGAGATTGCGTCAACAATTTGCGCTCCGAAGTTATCAAATTGAGGAACGAAGCTCTAGAAAAGGATAAAATTCTTCTTACGCTGATAGACAAAGTAAAAAAGGATGAAGCTGCTTCAAAAACCCAGGCCGAAGCCCACAAGCGTGAAATTAAAGATCTTCAGAAACAGCTGACTAGAGCTAGAGAGGAGCGCGTTCTTGAGGAACAAAACGAGAACTCAGCGATCATATGGTCAACAAATTGGAGTTAAGAGTTAAAGAGCTTCGTACATCTCAGGGAAAGTGTTATGTCAAATCTATAGAATGTGTGAATAAAATTAAAACCCAGCTTTGCCAGCGTGGGCGCCTTCTCCAGCGAAGAGAATTTCTCTCGAGGCAATCCCGAAGGTCCACTGGAATGGATTAGTCACGAAGCAGAGGCCTTCGAGGAGATCCTGAGCAGTCGTGGCGATATCTGCGCTTTTTCGGGCGCCAGAGGAGATTGCCTCTGTCTTAGAGAAGAAAGGTTGCGATCATGTAAAATTTCTTGCTCAGTCCGAAGCTGCCTTATCTTCCGAAGACATTAAGGACCCCTCGGCCGAAGCAAGCGTGGTTGGCGGCAAATTTTTTACGGATATCTGGAACGACGGCGGCCGAGGAATGGCGCAAGAGATTATCCAAAGGAGTGAAAAAGGCATCCATGATGCTAGAAAAGTGGCGGAAACTACTGAAAAAAGTACGGAGCCCGAAAGGCAATTAGGTATTAATTAGTTGTTCTTATTGTGTTGTAATTTTTGTTTCAAACTCTGCACTTAGTTTGTAATAGTGATGAAGAAATGTTCTCTTCCCTCAGAAGCTGCTGGGTTGACTGCCGACCCCCACACAAAAGGAGATGAAGAAATCAAACAAATGGCCGAAGCTATCATGGACAAAGTTGTTGACCAACTTTTAAATGAAGTCGCCGAAGCAGTATTAAGAGAGGACTAGATGCTATTAGAAAACATTTAAATTGTGATCTGTGTAACATTTTGTACATTTGGATGTAATATACAAGTTCTTTTCATTATTCAATTTTTCACGATGCATGAAACTCTATATTACATACCTTTTTGAGCCTTCGGCGAAAAAAACACCTTCCCTTCTTTTCATGCTTCGTGAAGAAGACATTCTTTGTTAAAATTATTCTGATGAATGACATCCATGCTTCGTGAAATCATTACCCGAAGCTATACTCCGAGGTTTATACAATCTCAATATTGATCTGAAAAAAGCTCACCCATGTTTCATAAAAATATTCTCCGAAGCTGTAATCCGAAGCTATACATTTCGATATCACTTTCTCAGAGCATCCTTTCGAAGGTTGAGAGTGTCACTTTCTTTTGCCAATGCAATATGATGTATGGATGCTTATGTTATGCAAAATGATGTGATGATGTTATGCTATGCATGTGACATTTGTTCCGAAGATACTCATAAAATATATTCGTAAGCTCTGCATTCCTTAGGAACGTCTTTGGAGCTTCTTCGTCTTTTACTTAGACGATCTCAGCGTTGACTTTTCGCTGTAAGCCTCCCTTAGGAGCTTCTTCGCCCTTTACTTAGGCGGTATCAGCGTTGACTTTTCGCTGTAGCCTCCCTTAGGAGCTTCTTCGCCCTTTACTTAGGCGGTATCAGCGTTGACTTTTCGCTGTAGGCTCTGCATTCCCTTAGGAACGACTTCTGAGCAGAAAACTTACACTGCGCTCCCTTTGAACGACTTTTTGTGAATTCGCAAACTTACGCTGCGTTCCTTAGAACGACTTTCTGTTACTCCGAAGGATTTTTAATTCGAAGGTCCTCCTTGGTAACGGAAAAAATTTTAAGCTTCAGCAACTTAAGCTTGTGGAACAAATAGATCTTCCTCGCGGAAAACAACGAAATTATTACATGAAAACTACCAATGTTTTTTGCTTCACAGAAAATAAAACTGAATAGGAAGAGTGCTATCAAAGGTAGGATATGTGTCAATATATGTGCTTCGACTCTGGCACAGTGCTGTTAACTGTGCGAGCTTCGGACTGCTCTCTGAAGTCCCTCTGATGTGGAGTGTATTGACTCCCTTCTGGCTGTTGGCCTTGCTGGCAATGGAGGTGGGGGCGGAAGCTGTTGCCAGGAAGCTTGAGGTGACTTGCCGAAGCTACAGAAGCTGCAGGGTGGTTGTCTATGTATTGTGGGATATAAGGCGGATGATACGAAGCAGTATGCATAACCTGCTTCGGCTGAGCTTGTTGAGATGCAGCTTCGGCTATTTCCTTTTGTTTCTGGATTGTAACATGGCACGTCCTAGTGGTATGGCCCTTGCCTTCTCCACAGAACAAGCAAAACAGTCTCCTTGGCTGATCTCCGAATCTTCCGCCGAAGCCCCTGGCGCCTCTGCCCCTTGGAGCTGGTGGCCGGAAGGAGGTTTGTTGTTGCGCCGAAGCCTGTGAGGAGCTTTGCGGCCTGTTTTGCTGACTCCCCTTATCATCATTCTGAGTGTTGTGGATGGAACGGACGTGCCTCGGGTAGTATCTTCCTCCGAAGCCCCTGGTCATTTCAGAAAATCTGAAGGCCTCCTCCCTTCTTTGGCGGAAATCATTGTCAGCACGAATGTACTCATCCATCTTTTGGAGCAATTTCTCCAGTGTCTGAGGAGGCTTCCGAGCAAAGTATTGAGCTGCAGGTCCAGGACGGAGTCCCTTGATCATGGCTTCGATAACGATTTCATTGGGCACCGTTGGTGCCTGCGCCCTCAATCGTAAGAACCTTCGGACATACGCCTGAAGGTACTCTTCGTGATCCTGAACACACTGGAACAAGGCTTGAGCTGTGACCGGCTTTGTCTGAAATCCTTGAAAGCTGGTCAGCAACATGTCCTTCAGCTTCTGCCATGAAGTGATTGTTCCTGGCCGAAGGGAGGAATACCAGGTCTGAGCAACATTCCTGACGGCCATAACGAAAGACTTCGCCATGACTGCAGCATTGCCCCCGTACGAAGACACTGTTGCTTCGTAGCTCATCAAGAACTGCTTCGGATCAGAGTGGCCGTCAAACATGGGAAGCTGAGGTGGCTTATAGGATGGAGGCCAAGGTGTAGCCTGCAGCTCAGCGGACAGAGGAGAAGCGTCATCAAAAACAAAATTTCCCTGATGGAAATTGTCATACCAGTCATCTTCGTTGACGAAGCCCTCCTGATGAAGGTCTTTCTGATGAGGTCTTCTGTTCTGCTCATCGTGGGTAAGATGGCGAACTTCCTCAGAGGCTTCGTCTATTTGTCTCTGCAACTCAGCTAGGCGGGCCATCTTCTCCTTCTTCCTCTGCACTTGTTGATGTAGCATCTCCATGTCTCTGATTTCTTGGTCTAGCTCTTCTTCCTCGAGCGTCGGGCTGACGGCCTTTCTCTTCTGGCTTCGGGCCTCCCGAAGAGAGACGGTCTCCTGGTTGTGGTCCAGCGGTTGCAGTGCTGAAGCCCCAATTGCTGAAGCTTTCTTCGGCGCCATAGCGAAGGTCTATAGCTTCCGAAGGTGTTCACAAAAGCTCGAAGTGGAAGTGAATTCACCGGAGGTGGGCGCCAATGTTGGGGACTTGTTCTCAAATGCTAAGAGTTAAGAACAAGGCAACATAAAAAGTGTTAAATGTTAAAGTCCTTCGTCCTTCGAAACATTATGCCCCTTCGGGAAATAATGAATTTCGGATGAAGGTCATAAGGGACATACCTTCATAATTATAACGAGTAATGACGAAGGACTCATATAAAGCGCGAAATATAATATAAACAACATAAAATCATTTCTATTTTATTAACATGGAAAAATAGAAATGATTTCAAATTACAAATGTACCTTCGGTCCTGAAAGAAGGTATAAAGTACAAGTGTGACGCAAAAGCAGAATGCCAAGTCAGCGTGAACAGTACGGGAGTACTGTTCATCTATTTATAGACGCGGGACGCAGCCCACGTAAAATTACATTCATGTCCATTACATTTGTTAACAGTTTATGGAAATCTGTCGAGGCCCCCGAAGTCTTTTCATCTTTAAGTCGGTTCTCTCGTATGCCAACGCGCCGAAGCTTCCCTGCGCACAGCTTCGGCCGCCCTCGACCTTCGTCTGGTTCAGGCTTCGTCCTGGTCGTGCTCCATATCCATAATTCTGAATCCGAAAATACCTGTTCATATAATCCACTTGGAAAACATTGTCAAATCATGTTTTTGAGGACCTTCGGAGACGAAGGCCCCAACAGCCCCAGTCACCGCTCAGGCCATATTGAGGCAAGGTACAAGCTTTGGACCCACCTGCAGGCTCGCATCATCCCCTGAGGTTGGCCTGAGGGCCACTGTCGGTACCCTAGAACATGGGTACCCCTTACTGCCGTATAAAGGCACAGTACCCACGCGGCTATCCTTGGTCGCGTGGTAAAAGACCTGTATGTGGGACCAGACCATGACTCGCCCGAACCTCGGGCGTCTACTCTGGGCCAGCAACAATACCTAACCCCACCACATGGGCAGGTTCGGTGCTGCCACGTGTCCAGAGAATCTAACACTGAGGCACCTCCAGTAAGTAGGTCCAGACCCCCATGAAAAGGTACTGGACCCCTATATATACAGTCTGGGCCTCCGGGTATGGTCCAGGACCTCCACGTGTGCAAACCGGACCCCTAGGATGGGATCCGGACCCCTCTCTGTGGGGTCCAGGCCGCTCACAGCAGGGTCCCGGGATTCCAGGATAGAGTATACCCAAGCCTTAGACAAGGCCCAGGCGGGGGTCTGGTGCCGACACATGTCCGAACCTTATCGAATACACTTCTGCTCCTCGCCCAGGCAGAGACCCGATGCTGCCACATGGCCTACTACACGTGACGTAAGCTAACGGATGGAGCTTGGCATAAGCCTCTAGGCTACATCGCCCCTCCATTCCAGTGGCAGGCGGCGCACCTGGTCCACGTTGCGTGGACTGCGCTATTACTCATCATTACTCGCACGTTACCAAGAAAACGGTCGCCGCCTATCAATACTGCGCGGACTGCGGCCATCATGGCGCTCGGTGATTACTCAGGTGTTATTAGTATTAATTATCCACATAATTTATTCTTTCCATTATGCCCCTGGGCCCACATGTCAGGGCTCAGCATCCTTGTATGTGCCTCCCTTAAACTATTAAAGGGAAGGCACACAACGTTATAGGACAAGCTCTCAAGCACGCAGACACACACTCATACTCAGACTCTTAATACAGCTTACACACAGTGGAGGTAGGGTATTACGCTCCGGTGGCCTGAACCACTCTAAACCCTCGTGTCCTTGTGTGTTCATCCACCTTCCAACATATAGGCAAACCGCTTAGGCCCCTCCTCATCTTAGGATTAGGGCGGGTGCATTCCGCCACGGCGGAGGATTTTCTCTCCGACACTTTCCTATCACTTCCTCGGGAGACATTAATTTGTATCTAGGATCCCCACGAATTAATTGAACTTGAGTAGGATTACGAAAAACAAGGGATCTAAGAATAACCTTGACCATTTCATGGTCATCCCATTTACTGCTCCCGAGGTTGCGCACTTGATTGACCAAGGTCTTGAGCCGGTTGTACATTGCTTGTGGCTCCTCTCCTTGGTTGAGGACAAATCGACCGAGCTCCCCTTCGATCGTCTCCCTCTTGGTGATCTTGGTCACCTCATCTCCTTCGTGCGTGGTCTTTAGGACGTCCCAAATCTCCTTGGCACTTTTAACCCTTGCATCTTATTATACTCCTCTCGATAAAAGAGGCGAGGAGTATAGTAGTTTCTTGGGAGTTAAAGTGCCGGATTTGGGCGACCTCGTCCCCCACCATAGGTACCTGCGCTCCAAATTCAACAATGTCCCATATGCTTGTGTGGAGTGAGGTTAGGTGATGCCTCATTTTATCACTCCACATACAATAATCTTCACCATCAAAATATGGTGGTTTGCCTGATGAAACGGAAAGTAAAGGAGTGCGCTTAGAGATACGGGGATAACGAAGTGGCATCTTACTATACTTCTTGCGCTCATGGACTTAGAAGTGACGGACGCTAAGTCGGAGCTGATGTGGAGGGCGATGAAGAGTCGGTCTCGTAGTAGACCTCTTTCTTCACCTTTTTCTTCTTGTCGCCACTCCGATGTGACTTGATGTGAGGAGGGGATCCCTTCTTCCCTTTGGTGCCGGACTCCCTTGATGGAGCCTTCCCGTGGCTTCTGGCCTTCTCACCGGTTTCCATCTCCCTCTTGGCGGATCCTCCTGACATCACTTCGAGTTGTTAGACTCTAATGAAGTACCGGCTCTGATACCAATTCAAAGTCGCCTAGAGGGGGGTGAATAGGCAGAATCTGAAAATTATAAACTTAAGCACACACTACAAGCCGGGGTTAGCGTTCGAAATGAATTCGAGTCCGAAAGAGAGGGGAAAACAAATCAACCAAGAAATAAAGCGGATGAACACGGTGATTTGTTTTACCGAGGTTTGGTTCTAAAGAACCTAGTCCCCGTTGAGGTGGTCACAAAGACCAGGTCTTTTCAACCCTTTCCCTCTCTCAAACGGTCACCTAGACCGAGTGAGCTTTCTCCTTAATCAAACGGGTCACTTAGATCCCACAAGGACCACCACACACTTGGTGTCTCTTGCTTTGATTACAATTCACTTGGGAACAAGAATGAGGAAGGAAGAAAGTGATCCAAGCAATAAGAGCACAAAGAACACGAACAAAACTCTCTCTCAAGTCACTAAGTGGTTGGAGTGGATTTGGCACTTGGAGAGGATTCTTTTGATTTGTGTCTAGGAGTGAAGGCACTAGCTCTTGTATTGAATGTGAAGTGTTGGAAACTTGGATGCCTGGAGTGGTGGTGGTTGGGGATATTTATAGCCCTCCGGTATGCCACCGGACACTGTCCAGTGTGCCAGCCACGTCACCCAACCATAAGGTTCGAGAGCATCTGACCGTTGGAGGCTTTGTCCTCTAGTGGCACCGAACAATCCAATGCCGCACCGGACAGGCACTGTTCACTGTCCAGTGCGCCTCTGACGACTGCTCTGACTTCTACGTGCACTGTTCGCGCACTGTAGTGTTGCAGGGTGTCCGTTGTAGTCGACCGCTGCGCTGGATAGTCGTTACTCCGCTGGTGCACCGGACAGTCTGGTGGCACACCGGACAGTCCGGTGAATTATAGCGGAGCGCGCTGGTTGAAACCCGAGAGCGACTGTTTTTGACTCTGTATGGTCCTGGTGCACCGGACACTGTCCGGTGGCACACCAGACAATCCGGTGCGCCAGACTAGGGCACACTCAGTTTTCTTTACTCCTTTGTGTTTGAACCCTAACTTCAATCTTTTATTGGTTTGTGTTGAATCTTATGCACCTGTAGAACATATAATCTAGAGCAAACTAGTTAGTCCAATATTTGTGTTGGGCATTCAACCACCAAAATTAATACTAGGAAAAGGTTAACCCTATTTCCCTTTCAACCTCCCCCTGGACTTATGCTTGCTAGAGGTGTGCTCTCGCTTGCCCTTGCATTGACCAGAGTGGTCGCACGGGCCAGCTCCAACTTGCCCTTCTTAGGACAACATGTGATGAAGTGGTTGGGGTCGCTACAGTTGTAGCATCTATCCTTCGACCCACCACACCACCAATTTTGGTGGTTATTATGGACCACGCAAAGTGGCTAGCCACAAGCACTAGCTCATCATCTCCAAGGCTCCCAACCTACTCCTCTGTGATAGACAACAAGGAAGATAGAGCAAACAAAGCAGGTGAGGGTTAGAAGAAGAACCGCCTCTAGAGACCAGGGCCATGGTGGGTGCACCAAGGTTCTCAATCTCGGCCTGGGTTTGGTGGTCAACCTCAGTGGACTTGAGCTTGCTCAACAGCTCGTCCATAGTGAGAGTCTCATAATTTGGTGACTCAATGATCATCGAGACTTTCACCTCCCAAACCCTCTGATCTAGAGCATGTAGCAACTTCGATGCTTTCTCATGATCATCATAGGGAAGCTATGCCTTGTTTGCACGTATCATGTCCACAATCGACTGGAATCGAAGAACATCGTGTCGACCATCTCTCCAGCCAACTGAATAAAGTTCTCGTACTCTCGCCGATACGTCTCAAAAAATCTGGTCTTTACATGATCATTGCCCGCATGAAATTTCTCGAGGGTGGACCTGATCTCATGAGACATACCAAAATGTCCAACGCTTAAACTCTGCAAAGCGAGAGACACAAGAACAAAGTGTTTCGAGCATTGTTATTCGAATCATGGTACTCCATCTAAAGAGGAGCGATCTGAGCACCTTGAACATTGAACGTAACATCGAGGTAAATTTCCCAGACGTGATACCTACTATTCTGAAGATATGCCAAACGTGCGGACCTTCCAGTATGGGTAGTTTGTCCCATCAAAGAATGGAGGTTTGCCAACACCTCGTTCTATGTCGCCTTCGTGGGAATTCGGACCGATTATGGTAACGAAATCCTTAACCGGCTCTAATACCAATTTAAGGACCGGTGAGGCGACTAGAGGGGTGAATGGGAGTCACTAAAAATTCTCTCTTGAGAATAGAAGTGACTTTGATCTTAGACTTCAACATAGCCCCACGGGATGACTGAAACTGTGTAGCATAGTAATACTTAATCCAGTGTCGATTGAATGTACCAAACTACAACATAGAGAACTGTCCAACTATTTGCATGGTAGCTTCTAGTCATGCCTAGGTCTAACATGGCCACCAACTAGCACCATGCTCCCTCAAACTCTCTCTCTCTCTCTCTTTCTAGTACCCTTGGTACCTTGGTGTTGTTACATAATGATAGAATGTATAAATTGAAAGATGGGATTCATCAATAGTTAGACTTAGTCAGGGCAAATTTATTTTGGCAAGGCTCTAGCGAAAATTCTAAATAACATATGATGAAGTGGGAAAACATTTGTATACTAAGGATTGTGGAGAATTTTGGGTTATGGTCGCAAGGGTTATGAATGAAGACTTACCAGGTAAATGGGTTAAGATAATTTGGAAGTCTAAGAGGATGATCCATGCTTTTCTTTAATCAAGAGTAAGTATATAATAAAGGCGAATTTTGCTCTCAATCTTGGAAGGGAATACTATATGCAAGGAACTTGGTAAATGGGATTGTCAACAACAGTTAAGAATGAGAAATGTACTATTTTGGGAGGAGATATGGGTTTAGGACATGCCACTAATATTAGAATTCCCATTTTTGTTGTTTGTCAAAATAATCATTGTTTGGTCAATGGTTGTTGGGTAGGAGATGGATAGAAAGTGAAATTTAGATTTTCCCTACGGTGGAGGACATGAAAGAATGAGAAAGGTTCATGGACATTTTGGAAGGAGTGATAATTACTAAGGGAAAAGATATGTTAACTTGGTTGTTAGAGAAATATGGACAGTATGCAACAAGATTCACGTACGACATGTTAACTTTTAGGGGTATTGTGAACAAGAGGATGAGTAAACTCTAAAGAACAAATCTCCAATGAAAATTTAGGTTTTTATGTGGTTAGTCATAGGGTAAGTTGCAAACAGGTGCTGATCTAAAAAGGAAGTAGTAGGGAAGTGTGAAGTGTCTTTGCGAGGAATTGTAAAATGAAGACCACATTTTATTTGGTGTATTATTGGAAGACCATTTGGGACTCTTTTAAGGAGGACTGAGAATGCCATATAGTTTGCAAGATCTATTTGAAGAGTGTCTACCTATAAAAAATAGTAAATATCATGTCTAATTTTCCATCTTCACTATTATTCTTTAGGAGAATTTAGAATGTTCTGAATAAAATGGATAGAAAAGAAGTTCCCAAAGCCATCCAATTTTCTACAAAATCTTCAACTTTAAGATTGAGAGTGGGCGTTGTAAAGTTCTTGGAAGACGAGTTCAACCCCATGAAGCCATTGGCTAGAGTACTGAAAGCAATCTAAAGACATGGATGTGGAAGGCCTGATGTAGATAGAGAAGATGTTCTTAGCTTTCATTGTCTTTCTTTGTAGTCATCTAATTTACCTCTCTCATTTATATAACTGTTTTTTAAAACTTTTCAAATTGTCTCTTTCTTTACCCTAGACTTGACAATTTTAATGGTGATTTTGCTAATGTGGTGCCATGTCAGATAGAGGTAAACTGAACTAGTTAAAAGCTCAGAGGGTAAATCGGGCTCTCAAAATTCATAAACTGTTTTTTAAATATCCAACTATTTTTACATGGAAAATAATAAAATTTAGTTT